>JAAEAF010002260.1:0-62500 GCA_011037195.1 Triatoma infestans
ACACCAGATTTTTATTTTATTCTATTCAGTAAACAATGCACTGTAAATTAATGATAATTTTTAGCGAGATATTTGTATTGAAGCAAATTGTAAGTAAATTTTTAGAAAATTCACTTTAAGGAAAATAATAATGATAATAATAATAATAATAATAATAATAATAATAATAATAATAATAATAATAATTATAATAATAATAATAAACAAAAACGAAATAATTATGGCTGGCATAATTTTATATATAAAAATAAATATGAAGACAAAAGCCAAGTGTTTAAGACAAGAGAGAATTATTCTACCATTTCTATCATGCCAACCACATCGTCTACCAGAGACTACAAACGCAACAACACTACTGTACCACACCAGATAGCGCTGTACTAGTGAAAAAGGGATTTGTCTTTTTGAATTCATTTAGCGAAAGAAGGGTGGTATTAAACTAATGAGTAGTACTCAACTTAAAAGTTCTTTTAACTTTTCTGTGTGCTCCATTCTTCTTCATCTTACCCTGCATCACTTTTGTCTTTTGTCTGTTTTTCAGTTTGTCTTCTTTTTTCTTCTTTTTTTTTTTCTACATAATTAAATTACTAGAACTTTGTTCAGTACATGAACAATACTCGTAAAAATAAGGATGATAGATATGACTTTGGTTAATATCGTTTGTTAATTACTTTCTTTAATAATGGAAAGTGATTCATTTAGAAAAAATGCTTCTAGAATGTTTTCACACTACTCTATAAAACTCTCTTTAGACCTCTCCTGACATACGCCTGTCCAGTTTGGATAACAGCTGCCACAGCTCGTCATTAGACGAGATATGAAGACACTGTTATAATATAACTATAAGCTTACACAAACTGCACTGGACTTGTAATGATTTTATGGAATAAAGGGTTAGAGTAGAGATATGACACGATGCGATGTATGGTTGAATCTGATAGATAGATGTCTAGCTCTCTCACTGGCTTATATACAGGTTCTCCCCACTCTAGCCTGCTTAAGTCAGAGAGTACCAGAGAGAGTCCATTTTCTCTCGGTCGGGCTTAGCTCTCTCTCTTGCCGTTACAGTAGATTGAGACAAAACCTGGACATTGGAGAAGTTTAAAATAGTATAGTACGGGTTCTTTCTTTAAACATCTTGAGGAGATATATGCTATATGTAATAAAGAAAAGAAAAGAAATCCGACTCCAGAACTGCCTAAAAAAAAGGAGTTACCAATGCAAGCCAGTTTTTGCTGAATTTTGATACCAGTAGCTGTAAAGTATTTATGCCCGTTGATAATATGCTAAAAATCCAGTTTGCCCGAGCCAAGTAGAGGAATCAGGAGCCATTCACCACTATTCCTCGTTTTAGTTTAGAGAAAGTAAATATGGGTTACGAGTCCAGCATTGCTGCCCTAAGATTTTCTCTTCAACGTAGTCTCTAATGCTCACTACCCGGCGAGGGAAAGTGTTGACTGCAACGAAAGAACACTGTCCGGAGGCTGGAAGTGCACTGAGAAGGCTCCGGATGGAAGAGGGGGCAAAATATATCCTTCAGGTCGCAGAGCACGATTCCTTAACAAAATCTAACTAGATTCGAAACATATTTTTCAAGCTAGAAAGTCAAAGGTTTGGATTTAGAAATTTTAAAAGGAACAGAAAGGTCCATTTAAATAGAAAAAGTTTTTGTAATAATTTGGTACGTATAAAAAATTTTTGGTGGGTTACTTTTAATGCTCTTTTAATAACCTTGTGTATGCATTTTTATTCAGCAAGAAAATTATTGCCTGAATTAATAATTTTATTAATTAATAATTATTAATAATTATTTGCCATCCAGATCTGGAATTTTGTGTACTAAAACAAGCTAGACTGGATTTGGTGCTGCAGTGTCCTAGTAGTTAGTGAATAATATGTTGGTGTCCTTAGGAGGTGAGAGGATTTTTGCTAAGGATGCGCTGAACTAAATTCATTGCGTAAGCCTTATGTAATTCAAATACAAAGATTGATAGTTAATATGAATGAGTTGCGTTAGGTTTTAGAAATTATTGATTTAATGGCAATTAAAAAATTCTTCCCCTTTTTAGTAGAGATTCCAAACCCTCTACTAAAAATAAGCTACTGATTTATAAGATGGTCGTGGGGCCCATGCTACTTTACGCTTTCCCATCCTGGAGAATCACTTGCGATAGCAATATAAAGGCTCTACAAATAATACAAAACAAATTCCTAAGACTCGCCACAAACTCACCTCGATATACACGAATAACAGATTTACACTCCATAACTGCAATAGAAACAATAGAAAAATATACCAGTAAAATCTGTAATAAGTTCTTTGAATCCACAGCTAACTCTGAAAATCACCTTTGCATAAATATAGGAAACTATGATAATAGACAATAGCACAAAAGATTAGTAGATACACTATGTTTGTAATTTAAACTGTATATATAAATATAACATGTGCTTTAGGGTAGAGGTTTTTTTTCCATTTTTTCCCTCAATAATGTAACAAGTTATGTCTACTGTCTGTCGCCATTTAGTGGAGAATAAAGCTATTTTATAGCTGCTCTCTATATTTTGTAAATAATGTCAAGTTTGTATATAATTTTATGAAATAAATCATTACTACTACTAGAAATTATTGTGTGAATGTATTTATTGGCGTGACTGTATTTATTTGTATGAATTTAATTGGTTAGGATCGCAAAGGAATGTAAGGTGCAACCTTGGTCAGTTCTACGCACATAAGCATCTATTGCTGAATGATAACAAGTCAACGCCAAGAATAAAAACAAAAAACAAAATAAACACAAGGAAAGTATGGATTGCGCAAGAACCTAGAAGAGAGGCAAATTAGAAGAGTTCATTGAAACAGCTTAACTGACAAAATATATAACAGATATTTTAAGAATTTTCATTATACCTATAAAAATTCATTTCCCCAAAGAAATAGAACACTAAGTTATTTTATAAATTGTTTTTCTTCATGAACTCATTAAAGTGTTATTGGTTTCCAAACAGAGAGGAAAAAAAATAATAGTTTTTTTTGGAGGCAGTTAAAATCAAAGATATGAAGCTGACTAAACGAAGAGACCCTGATGCATAAGAGCAGTTTTTTTTTTAAATAAAAGGATAGATTGTCCTGAGAGGTAGATGGACTTTTAAAGTGAAGAAAATAAAAGAGAGTTTTTATTGTCTCTTCGCCTCTTCATCTGAACTTACCCTTTAAAGTTCGTTTTCTGTCCCTTCATCTTGTTGTTCATGAGAAGAGAGGAAAAAAAAAGAAAGAAGGAAGTTTTAGGAAGTAGAAGGATAATATCTAAAGGTGAATTATTATATAGGAGGGGAGGGAATGCTTATAAGATGAAGATTCTAACTTTCTTTCACTGTTACAATAAACGCACTCTGTCAAAACTCGCTCCTTTAATTTTTAGGTTTCTCTTTTCATCAATGGGTAAAAGACTTTTTGTTACCTGAACCAAAAAGCTTTGAATTAGTTTCGAAAATTGAGAGGGAGGGGACGCAATGTTGGGTTTACTTTTTCTTTGTTTTTCTAATTTGATTAGTTCAGTGGGCCTCTAGTTAGGAATCTTGTGTCACTTTTTTACTTGTAATTATAGAGAGACACTATTTACTTATAACGACAATTTACTACTTTGATTACTAATAATTAAAATCCGAAAAGTTTTAAGTTAAACAAACGTAAACTGGAGTTCTTTCTTGTTGGGAGATTTCTTTTGTTTTAGAAAGCTATTGATACTGATAATTTTAAGGGTGCCGAAAATCTTATAGACCCTGGCCATTCTTTTTCGCAGAGCCTGTAGCAAAAAAAATAAAAAAAAATAAATAAACTACTTGTTCTTTTACCTGCAATGTGGGTAGATGTATAGTTAGTTGTATGTGTGTGTTGCAGCACGAGCGGTATAGAAAGGGGCTTAAATATGTGTATGTTTTAGAGAAGAGAGAAGTATTAAGAAATAAGTAAGAAGTCATCACTGCTTACAATAAATAATTTGACTATCTGGTATTTTATCCGTCGTAGCATGCTTATTCACAGTTTTCCTGACCGGTTTCGGATTTTCATCCATCGTCAGAGTAAATTTACCAAGTTCGTGTAGAAAGTTCAACTCAAAAATTATTGAATATTTGTATATATACAACCAACAAATATGAGTGTAACAGAAACATTAAGTTGAAGTGATCTCACTACACGAACTTGGTGAATTTACTTTGACGATGGATGAAAATCCGAAACCGGTCAGGAAAACTATGAATATGCATGCTACGACGGATAAAATACCACATGTTATCCAGCGTTGCGGACCCATCCACATATTCAATGATCTGACTATGTTTAAATTACTGAATAATGTGGATAACCATTACAAGGTTAACTGTAATAATGAAATAAACTAGATTGATTTAAAATACAAATGTTAAACATTTCTTAGCACACTGAATTTAAAAAATGAGAGAGTAACAATCTGGAACGAATGTTACTGGGGGAATGGTGAAATTAAACAATGATGCTCCTCTTGGTAGTTAAAAATCTGCCCTTTATATTTGATTTATTTGAAGGGGTTAAAAGATAAAGAGTGGCCGAGTTCTCCGACCTCTCTTGTAACGGTGTCTTGCACTACCGTTTTCCAGTCAACGTACATTTTTCTTTTTAAAACTGAGTTTATTTAAAATATAAAATATATTTCCAATTATTTCTATTTTTCCATTTGCTTTGTCAACTACATACCATTCTTGTTCTTATGACAAGAGGAGTCGTCCATTTCTCTCAACATATCACTTATATCTGTACTAATAGCGCTTAGGAGCTAATCTTTCTCCTACCTCTTCCTATCTGATTATCATCTCGTATGCTTCCATAGACAAATTTTAAGACAATTATCATTGCTTTCACTTTCGGAAACTAGGATCCAAATCAATAAAAAGGTGCCGCCATGCTTTGTACTAATTAAAAATCATTTCATTAAGGATATTCCTTGGGGTGGGGAGGAACTTCATATTGGTCCGCAATCTTTCTAAACTTGTTTTCCACTAAATCACATTCTCTTCAAAAGTCAGCCGAGATAGGTGAAATATGTGATTTATTCTGGTCAATGTTCAGCTATGTGATTTACTCTGATCAATGTCATCAGTTCCCTCCTCCATTTTTTCTCAGATTTCTATGAAAATTTTGTAAATCATTTGTGCATGTTTAAGCTGTAATTCGCATCGTTTAAAACAAGCATGATCTCGAAATTCACTGGGGTTGGGAGACAAAGCCTTCTTAGATGCCAGTTTTCCCCCTTCTCAGTTGTTATACAAGAAACTCTGGTAAAACACTTTTCCCAAGTTGGTCCCTTATTGCAAATCTCATAGTATATTAACTGACAGACTTTCTTCAACCTTGACATTATAACTGACTGTTTGTTGCCCATAATATTATATAGATGGTAGAACCGTAAATATGATAAAGACTTTGCAGTTTAGACGTTGCAGCTATCACAAAAAACAGCCCAGAAATCAATTTTAAATAAACAAGGTGTTTATACGAGTAATTACGTAATAATTAGCATATTAAATATAAAATAGTCGTTGGACCAATTTTCGAAAAACTGCGAAAGTTAAGAACTTATTCGTTAAAGTTGTAGGACTTTTAGTTAACCGAGTTTTTCTCAACTGGTATATTTACTTACATTTAAAATGCAAACGGATTAGTTATTAATTCTTTACAAAATAGACTTGACAAAATAAATTTTTAAAAATAATAAATAATAAATTATATATCTCTATCACTTAATAATTGAAAAATATTTATTTATTTGAATTGTTACAACAGCTTTACGTATACTGACGCTAACACACCTTACATACTAAACGAGGGGAGAAGCTACCCAGCGGTAACACTCCCTAATTAATTATTGAAATTAACTGTTCCCTTCTTCTGCGGAGAGGAGATCACGAGGCCGTTGGCGCCTTAAACGTCTGGGAGGATTGTCTGGAATGAGGCGCGATGATAAATTTCGGATAAGAGGATTAGAGTGGGATTGAAAAGTCTGATGGAATTTCTTATATCGGGTTCAGGCAACATTATTTACAAAAGAAATGTCTAAGTCCGTATGAATGGTTAGATTTGAAACATAAAATGGAGCGTTAGCGATTTTGGATTGGAGAGATTGAATTCTTTGGAGGTTTAAATGTTTTGTTGAACCCCATAGTTCGATGCCGTATGTCCAGGTAGGTTTTTAATATAGATGTGTATATGAGTCGTTTGTTGTTTAGTGAGAGTTTTGAGTAGTCTGTTGTCAAGTAGACTTTTGAGGAGGCAATAGCGTCTATCAAATTCATGTCTTTTAAGTCGCGTATGTGGGTTCCATGTCATTCTTTTGTCTATATATATCCCATGGTAGCGAAGAAATTGAAAAATCAAATTAATATTTTCATCATAAAATGAATATAAAACATTAACCTCAAAACATCTATAAAACAAGTACAATTGCGCTGCAATGTGATTCTTCAAACACTATTTTAAAAAAAGGAAAAGGATCGTGAGTTTCGGTCTTTTTTTGAAAAAAATAAAAAAAAAAAACTTAAATTCTTGCCAACGTTTCGACAAATATATTGTCTTTTTCAAGGCATAAAAAATAAAAAAATAAAAACTATTAAATAACCTTTAAAACATATCAAACTTGAAAACTTATGTATAATTTTGTAAATAAAAAGTTGAGAACACCTTAACAACACAGAGAATAAAATGAGTTCACAACATTGTACAAATAAATGAGTTCACAAAATTGTACAAAATTATAAATAAGTTTTCAAGTTTAGATATGTTTTGAAAATTATTTAATAGTTTTTTTTTATTTTTTATGCCTTGAAAAAGACAATATATTTGTCGAAACGTTGGCAAGAATTTAAGTTTTTTTTTTTAATTTTTTTCAAAAAAAGACCGAAACTCACGAACCTTTTCCTTCATACAAGCAACGGTCGAGAAGAATCTTCCACTATTTTAAAAGACCTCCAAAATATAAAAAATAGGTATCTTTACATCCATCTGGAAAATCTTGACAAACCTAACATGGCTTGCGGAAGTACAGACTACCACTACGATTTATAAAACAGTACGTGTTATAAAACACGAAGTTTTATTTCTGTGGGAAAAGTACCGAATTTAGATAGAACCAGGATTGTAAAATAGAAATTTAAATGTCAATTTAACATATTTACATCAAGATTGATTTGAAAGACTTACCGAAAATAGATACCCAATAACAAGATCAGCATCTTCAGGTATGTCCAACGAATTTTTCTTCAATATGTCTGTACTAACCCAACGACAATCGAAATAACTACGCACTGAACTGTCATCTTGTATTCTGTAACAATAAAAGAAAAATAACAAAATTAATGCGCTAATGACTTCAGAAGTCGATGCGCCAAAATAAAAAAAAAATTATTAATATTTACAATGAAAAGTGTTTCTAAAAAAAGAAATCTAATCTGAAACACTCATTCCAGACTTTCTCTTCGTCCAATTATCATGGTTTCCAAGTAACATTAGTTTCTTAGAAATTGGAATTTTTATATATGGAAATTCTTACTTATCCTTAACTAATCCTAACCAAATGATAGAACCGTATAACATTAAAATAAAATTGCTCCACAAAAATGATTTTAAACAAAAGTAACAGATTTATATAGGGTATCCCAGATATATGGACCACAAATCAAAATAACTCGGAAGGTGTTAGAGATAAACAAAGTTTTAGATCTCTTCAAGACCTTCGGAATGCTGTTCTCAAAAAAAAAAAATCAAATAAATGATCAAAAAGAGCCTTAAATGGTCAATTGAATTGAATTTCTTTTAATACACTAAATTTTTATGGCTTTTTTTTTTGAAGTGTTTAAAATGTCAAGATAAATCCTGTAAACTTTGCTATGATATGTTCCAACATCCACGCTATGAAGTATTCGTCAACATCCAGCATTCGTTGAACGGAAAGTGAGATCTAATAGAAACATTACGTTGGAGTGAACTCTCTACACGAACTTGGTGAATTTACTCTGACAATGTACAAAAATCCGAAACCGGTCAGGAAGAAAATAAATATGCATGCTACGATGGATAAAATACCAGATCAATATAATCTCCTCTAGCTATATTTATTCAAAATTCCAATTTTGATGAGGGTTTATCAATTAAATTTGTAATATGATTGTAGTTCTTTGTTAAGCTTCGAACCAAACTTTTTCGTTCTCAGGAAACTCAAGATATTAATTTCTGCTGAAAATTCTATTTCGAGATAATCACAATTTATTCTCTTATAGAAATAAGAGAAAATAAAAACTTTATTTATACTAAATTATAGAGTAACTCCTTAGCGATAAGACTTTTACTAACATCAACACCTAATGCATTTACTTAGTATATAATATATTTGGAATATTTTCACTCGTTTAGATTGATGATGTACTTAGTGTAGCAGATGTTTTTCAAATATTTTACTAGATATCATTGTGAAACGTATCACAATTCCCCCTTAACTGTTGTCCCTTCAAACTCCATCGTTCAAATATCCTGAAAATATATTTCTCATTTACGCTGAAACTGTATTTTATCTTTTATGTTTTTTTTTTTTTAAGGAGAAGAAAACAATCATGCATTTACCTATATATCATCAAGTGCGATTACTAATCAGGAGATGGTTAAAAAAGAATTAGAAAACAATTAAAATAGATATGGAAAATGCATTAAAAATTGATGTTCCTTTATCTTGATATTAAAAAAGAAAATCTGAAGTTAGAATTTTAAGGACACTTCTTCTTCTTCTTTGTCATAAGCTCTTATGCCTTCAAGCGCCGAGCTATAGAAGACTTATGCCTTCAGCCAGCCGATGTTATTCTTCTATATTGCCACCCATTTTTTGGACAGATGACCTTGACGGACCTCGCTTTTGTGCCAGGCGATCAGTGTATTCCAAACAGCCCATTCTCAGTTTACACCGTGGTCTGCGGCCCTCGGATTTGGCCACCATCAAACACTTAATCTTCACCCCTTGGCTTCTTCTGCAGACGTGGCCAAACCAACTCGATTGCCGATTCTCTAACGTAGTCACCAAGGGCTGAAACTGCTCTTTATTGATTCATTTCTTATTCTATCGCGCTTAGTCTTTCCTTCGACATGACGGAGAAATCTCATTTCGGCGCCCGTAATCCGACTTGCATGCTTATCCAGCATGGTCCACGATTCTATCCCGTACTGATGAAGGGGTAGGTAAACGTTCTTGACGACGGTCATTTTTACTTTCTTGTTGACCTCTCTTTTACCGACCACAGTATTCCTGATCAGACCCGTAAAGCTTTATTTGCCACTCTCACACGATTCAGTACTTCTTGGTAAATCCTACGATCCCTGCTAAAGAAGACTCCCAAGTATTTGAACTTTTCTACCATGAATGTCCCTTCATATTCCACCTCGATTGTCCTTTCAACGTGCATTACTTAGCTTTTACTCACGTTCAGCGTCATTCCTTTCTATTTGAGCACTTCATACCATTCAGTAACCGAATGCTGAAGATGCTCTTTGGATATCTCGCAATCAGGATCACATCGTCCGCGTAGAGAAACGATTGGGCATATATCGCCCTCATCCTCCAGTTACCCACCTTTACTTGGGGTGTGCTTTTTTTGCATACCTTATGTATCTCGTCCATGAAAAGATTGAAAAGCAGAGGACTTAGTCTGTCACCCTGCTTTACACCCCTCTGCAAATTAAATGGACCCGATACTTCCCCAATCAGTCTCGTACAACTGCCTTGGGTTCCTGATATACTGACTTGATAGCCTTAATTAAGTTTGCTGGGACGTTTTTGACTCTCAATGCATTCCACATTTCTTCTCTCGGTACCGAATCGAAAGCCGCTTCCACATCCAAAAATGCCAGGTACAGATCCTTTGCCTTTATCCCAAGCCTTATTTTAAGGGCACCTGAGAGAAAATAAAGCTTTTGGAGAATAATTTGTGATTTTTTTTCCCTTCAAAATTGATTTTTAGAAGATTCTGGGAGGCAATAACGTTAAACTTACCGTTGAAAGGCCACTTCAGAACGTTTCAATATGTATGATTTAGGTTACATTAAAAATATTGGCTATAATTTTAAATTTTAAGAAAATCGATTCAATAAAAGTGCGACTTGGTTAAACAAAGATGGTGTTTTATTTTTTGGGTTTTTTTTTTTTTGACAAAATGGGTACAATGGATATTAACTGCCAAATGCAAATTTTCCCAGAAATATGATTTTCGGAGGAGGGAATCCAGATTAGGAATTAAAGTTTGAAATTTTGATCTGGAAGCTGGTTTTCAGGACTTCATAAAACCATATTCAGGTAGTATTGCGTGAGGTACTACGATAGTGATTAGAGGCTAGGACCGCAAGCTAAAGTATTAATTTATTTATTTATTTTATTAATATATTTATATATTTGAAATCATAACGTAAATTTAACTTTTACATTAAAATAAATCATATAAGTCAAGAAGTAAACATTTTAAAACACAACAATATACGTAAAAAAATAGAAGTGTAACAATTAGAATATAAATAGGTATAAAACATGATTTTTTTAGTAAAAGATGCGAAATTTTATTTAATTTCATTTAATAATGTTTAGAAATATGACAATTCACTGAGTAGTCCAAATTATTATTGATGTGTGCATTCCATTCCCGGCATATTCTTGACAGAATGTTCATGTGAAAGAACAGGCTTGTGCCATGATGAGGAACTGCAAACGTATAGGAATGTCTTAAGTGGATTGGAGATACATAGAAGAGGATGTCAGCCAGAAGTTCAGTCACTGCCAGAAGACAAATCTATCTTCAATCTCCTTATTTCTAAGGAATCAACTTGATCTTCCTTTTGTAATATTTGACAAATCGCCCTTGTATAGATTTCAGTCTATAATAAGTACAGAACCAGATTTCAGAACCATAATAAGTATATTGTGGTACTGGATCCAAACCGGATTTCCTGTTTTTGCCTTGGATTTTATTTGATTTATTCATATGAGTATACATTAGTAAAGTATCCGCCTGCTTCTACGTCACCTGATCGATAGTTTGATGAAAAAAAATGCATTACTTAGTATTATTTACTGCAAGTTTTTCATTACTGGATTTTCACATTTCCTTCTCCATGAAAGTAAGATAAAATATAAAAGTCTACAACAGACATATACATCAAGTATACGTCTGGCGTTAGTTACATCGAATTGAGGTCAAAGTTGGTTGAAAAAATTTTATATAGGTCAAAAATGAGTGCAATACCGAGTATGTTGAATGCAGTAAAACTGGGGGAAAAGTATAATCATAAGTATTTGCTCAGCTTTGAATAGCTTTTCCTCTTCCGTATTCGTTCTCCGAAAATCTCTCAACCAAAAATATATAACAGAAAGTCAGGATGCCACTACTCCCTGCAGTGCACTAGACAGTGACTCCAAAATAGTTACATCTGGGATGGGTAGAGACCTCTTTACTGTGAATCCTAATTTACATTTCTATGTATATTCATGAATTGGTAACATAAAATTCTCTCACTGTTGCCTTATTATCTCTCTCTCTCTCTCTATTTATCTCTCTCTTTCTCTCACGGTCTCACTCTGTTCAACAGTCAAAGAGCAAACTGGCGAAAGCCTACCGTCCCCTTTGGGCTTCCTTCATACTAACGTAGCGACGAGGGACGGGTTAAAGAGAAAACACCCCCTGGTGTTACTATTAGTAGAAGAGCTGATGGCGAAGGACCTAGAACGGGGATTTTAAGTGAGCAGAAGCGCCTTAAAATGCAAACAGGCCAGGATACCGTAGGAACCTCTCTGGAGGAATGCCATTAACATGCCTTTTATATTATTATTTGTGCAAACATTTCGCTTGATTCCCTTCATATATATGTATACGTACGTACACACTTAGACAGACGGGAAAGGAAAAAATTCTTCCATTACCCTTCATCATTTTATGTTGGAAAATGTTTAATACTATAACATCAATTTTTTACATTCTAATGTTTGTTGAACTTTTTATAGTTTATTTAATTAGAAGTCTTTAAACTTTGTTCGTTTAAAGAAAAACTTGTTTTCCCCATCAATATTAGCAAATAATAAATTCAATTTTTTTTTTCTTATAAAATACTCTTATAGGCGCGCCTGCACTTGCCCAGACTGTCATAATTATTTTTTTACTTTCTCTTACCGCTATAAGAGAAAGTATTGGAATTGTGTCAAATTTTTGACTTAAATTTCCACAGGTAAAAGTGGATTTTGAGACCCCCAATGGTAAAGAAAGTGGTACTGATATTTTGGTCATCCATTGTGTTTGTGTGGTCAGCGTAACTAAAAAAGTGATAATCGTATAATATTCAAATATGATATTTAATTTAAGTATTATCAGTACAAATCGACAATATGGTCTTGATCAAAATCCGGTCAATCAGAAGTACCACTTTACTAAGTAGATTTATGAGTTTTCTGCAATTTTCTAGAAAACGGATGATAAACTTTTTTTGAAGTTCTGCACATTCACTCCACACATATAAATCTATTACTTTTATTTTGAAACTTTTTCCCAGGAAAATTCATTTAAGAGGGATTCTGGGGGAAGGAGGGGGGGGGAATGTTTACCTCTAAAGTGCCATTTTAATTTATTAGACTATACTATCATCTATTATATAATATTAATTTAAACTGAATTTTCTTAAGAATTAAAAGAAATAAGATCGGATAGGCCCTGACATGTTCAGACAAGTTGAAACATGTTAAAATATAAGTTGAATCGTATATTAACAATGAAAAATGACATATACAATATAGACCTTGACAAGTTTAAACAAGTTGCGTCATCTTTAGAAATAAACAAAAATTTAATGATATTATATCATTTTGCTAATTAAGGCAAATCATAAAATCGACATTAATCAATATGTATATTCGATATATTGCGATGGTATAATCAATAAGACAGTGGCAATGGCAGTTGTAGGCCTGAAATTCGCAATGCTATTGGCTGTGTGACATCATAGGATGGGAATAATATACATATATTGAGCTTGATTAGAACTGAAGGCAGTGGCTTTTGTAATATATATTAAAACAGATAGATAATATATAAATATATATAATATATATATATTTAATATATATTAATATTATATAAATATAATATAATATAGCAAAATATATAAAACAGATCCATAAGGCAGTGGCAGATATAGTGACTGCGCACGCCCAAAACTCGCAACGCTATGACATCATAGGAGTGGGGATAAATGTTTATTAGAGTAGATTATTTTGCTAGAAGATGTTCAGTTCTTAGTAAGTACGCGTTGTGTTAAGTAGTGAAAATACGGCAGACAGTTGGAGGCTAAGTAAATCTTTTTTTTCTTTATTTTGTGCATAAATTGGTGCTAAAGCGCCATTGTTTAATTAGAATTATGAACGAACTTTTTGTATGAATGGGGCATGAGGTAATTATGATTATGCGGGGATGGGGGAAAATTAAGACTAGAGATGGACGCTGAAAACTACATCTAGCGAAAGAACGATTATAGCTGAGTGGTTGTGGTGATTGACTTCCCAAAATAAAGATTGTAAGGTCAAATCACAGGTAAGACAAGTTATTTTCTTATTAAAAAAATTAATTCACCTCTCGCCCAGAGTAAGGTGACGATGGCCCGGGGAGGGAGAAGTTAAGAATAACCTGGTTAAGATGTTGGAGTTCCAACATAAAGATTATAGGATCGAATCCCCGTTAAGATAAATTTTATCTTATTAAAATAAAAAAAAATGATTCCCCTCTTGCCCAGAGTATGTTGAGGGAGTCCGCCATTTGTGCCCCTAGAGGTTTCGCCATCTTGTTGGTTGATGATGTGCTGGCAGCTAGTTAGGTTCCGCCATTTTGTGATCGGAGCCTGAGATTTGTTTCCGCATATTGTAAGCGGGCTTAATGTGAACTAACTGGTTAATTTGGGAAAAAAGTGGCAAAAGGAGGGGTGGGCAACGGTTTCGTTGCTAGGTAAAGGTGGGCGTGTGGCCTAAAGGGTTGTGAGAAATGGAGACATCAATTTGGATGCCAGGTGAATGATTGGAGGGGGGTTATGCTGAGGAGAAGGGATTAGGAAATGAAAACTTCGGAATGGTTGTTGAGGGGTGGGGGTAATAGAGGTGCTCGTTGAGTTCGATGTTGGTCGGTAGAAAAGTAATGGGGACAGTAGGGTAGAGGAGGAGGTTAAATGGAGGCATCGGATTGAATGATAAGTTGAGGAGTGGGGTGGGGTTGAATAGAGGCATCGAGAAGGAGTGGGAGTAATTTGCGAAGAGTGGCTTGGGGTTGGGGTTAAATGGAGGCATTGGATTGGATGATAAGTTAAGGAGTGGGGGGTGTAACACAAGGGGTGCCAAAGGTGGAGGGAAGTTGCCCTTGTAAAGAAAAGGTGTGCCAGCTCGCCCAAATTGTCACTACTAGCGCCCCGCGTATCATAGTGCCGGTTCTGAATTAACCTATAATCAATAACATGGAAATTCTACTCCTATGTAAAGGCGTAAAACAAGTTCCATAAAACCTATTTTCCTCCTTAGGAAAATTCCTTTGAACTTCTATATTTTACAAAACCAAAATCTGTTGTGTAATACCCTCAAGACTCTTTCTTATACTGTTAATACAAGTATGTATACCTTATAAACGACAAAATTTCTTTAAACTTCAAATTTCATATTGTCCCAACATAAATATAATGGTAGTGATGGAGGGGGCAACTACCTACCCTGGCAGGTACTAGTTCTCGTAGATTACATTGTAGTCCAGAATAGAGCGCCAATAGCACACCAAGAAAATCGTCGTTTTAAGAAAAATTCGAAAAGAATTAAAAAAAAACTTCTAAAGTCGCACTTCCAATAAACCGAATTTCTTTAAAATTTGGAATTCTACGTGTTAGGTCGCGGCACCTTTGACAGATTAACTTTGCTTCGCCTTTATTGCCCTTTTTATTACGACACTGCTGTTAATCCCTTGCCATTTCCAAATTATTATTTCCTTTTTTTCCTCATCGTCTGCCTCGTTCTCACGCTTCCCCGCATTTTTCCCTCTCTTTCTCTCTTTATTGTGGGATTGTCGGTACTTTTATCTCTCGGAGTTCCCGCGTTGTTCATTTTCCCACACGCTTCAAACGTTCTTTATTCCTCTAAAATTACTTCACTTGTCGTCTATATCTCGCCTGAACCACAGGTGTTCGTGCCGTTCTCTTCTTCTGTCGCCCGACTAGCTTAACAGTTTTTACTTTCGCCTTTAAATTTTGTGTCGCCTTATACGCGCCTATTCGCCGTGTTAATTAATATTGACTTCACGGTGAGTAATACGACTAATCTCTACGTGCCATCAGCTTCACGAGGCTATATTACCTGCGCCTTAGTGGACTCACCATCACCGCCGCTTCAATAGCAGCGTCACCCGCTTTTACGGAACACTCTATTTCCCTTCCGCTCACCTAAGTTCCTCTTTTCGACACACACACAGCCACCCACACGCCACATCTTCCTTTCACAGTCCGCCATTCGTCTCATCAGCCCTTCTTCGATTCATCACTCACCGTCACCAAAGGGTAAGACTCGTTTTCATTTGTTTTGTATTATTATTCATTTTGTTTTTCATCCACTGCTTGCCCTCTCGCCTTGGATGTATGCCGTGTAGACACTACGAATGGTTCTAAATTATTAATATTAAATAGGTAATAGAGGTGGTTATATTATACTGAGGTTGTATTTTAAAGGGAAGCTTGAAGCTATTGTTCCACTACAACCCACAATTTTCAATCAATCAATTTTTTGGGGAAAAATTTTAAATGGAAGTAATAGATATTTAATTATTTACTGAGGAAGCTTAAAGAAAAGCGTAAAAAACTGAAACAGCCAATCAGTAAAGTCCCATTTGCGGATGATGGATTTTGCCTGAAACCTTCGTGTCAAATGCGATAGTAATACTAAAACCGAATACCAAATTTGAGATACTTGTGATTCTAAGAGAAAGTAAAAATGAAACGAATTTTTAGACTGACCAGTATTTATATGCCTAACGTGATGAACATCAAAAGAATCAATAATCCAAAGTACACTCAATAATTTTACTTTACCGTACAATTTACAATTTGCTTTAATTAAATCTGTATCGTTTTCACAGTCATACATAACCGAATTTAGCCATTTAATGATGATGATCCTGATCACATCCACTAACACGAGCTGCACTACGTGATGACGAGCAGAAACTTGTATGAATCTTAGTAGCTCGACGTAGACGAACGAATCGGGGAAGATAGTACCTCCGAACTAGCCGACGACGACGGTACATATACGGCATCAGTAGTAGTAATAAACGGCCCTTCGATTGTATCCTGGAAAATAGCAACATCCGCATGAACTACTGTTACACGATTTAAAAACTCAAGCGAATCTGGAGGACGGTAGTTTGATATTATAATTATAGGAAGCTGGTTTTGATATTTTTTATTATCGCAGTACTCGCGATTTATAGTAATTCCATCTCCTGCTAACAACTTCTTAATAAAATCCAGATCCAATTATTAATATTAATCTCCTCCAACAGAATTAACTTGTGATTAATTAACAGCATATCTAATGAATGTAATCCACGGATCAGACCATTTACTACAGTACTCTTACCAATGTTAGATACACCGTAAAAATATAAATGTTTTTTTTTATAATAGTAGGATTAGTAACAAAAGTATCATACCATTCATAAACTAGTCTACACCATTCTAAATCAACTCTAATATCCGGATATATATAACTGTAACCAATTTTAATTTTTGGGCGTTCCTCTTCATACATATTTATCAAAAAATTGTAATTATTGCGATGCTCAACCACGAAAGGATGACAAAAACTAAATGAGTCCAATTTTTTAAAATAGTAAAAACATTGCATTCTCATTGACAATAAACTAACTTTACAATTGTACAAACAATTTTCATCCCCTTTGTTATATATTTTAAAACATTCCGTTCAGATCTAACTGCCTGAATATCTATATGATTTAAATTGAAAATAGCCTTAAAATACTCGAGTACATGAATTAATAAAAAAATTTCAGCAAATTTTACATAAGCATAATAATCAAGTAGATAAGAATAAAGCAAAATTAATAAGAAAATTATTGTATAGTCGAATTAAATGATTAACAGTATAAAAAAAAAAAAATAAAAAAAAAAATAGTAGACACTGAATTATCTTTGAAAAACGACCAAGGTACGTAGTATTTTTTATAAATTAAGTAAAGTGGAGAAGTATCTAGGCTCTTAAAGATGCTGTTATTAGCAATAAAATTCCACGTTTACTGTAACATTACACTTGATTAATTACTTCTGAGAAATAAACATTTTTATTTTTAATATTTGCTTCAGTTGTTTTATTAGATCAAACAAAATATTTAGAAGAATATCTATCTACTGAAATAAAAAAAAAAGTTATGGACGACTATTTACGATGCGCCGACAATTTTTAGAAATTCCATAAAAGTCGACTGTCTACAATAAAACAGGAAAACTCGGAGTATCGGGGTAATTAAAGATCTATACTAAACAGATGTGGGTGTCTAGCTCAAAGAAAATCTAAGATCTAAGTAGATTTAACTTGACAGCATTGCCAACTTGGAACATAGCGTGTGTTTCTGACAGTTTTCCAACTATCTACCTTAATCAGTGGACTGTTTGAACCACTAAAGCATTACGCATATGAGTGCACTTAAAAGGAAGAATGGCCGCTAAATTTTCATTTCTATTTCCTCCTTCTTCAAGCAGTAAATCCTTATTTATACTTCCTTCGTATAAATGACAACTTTTCTATAATATTCCTTCTTTATCAAATAGTATAATATAAAGCCTGAATGATGCAGATTTCAAAGAGAAACCAATATTTGTCATGTTAGTCTTTGGAAAATATTTGGAAACCGAATAGAAGTAAGGACAATACAAAATTCCACAATATTTCTAAAGATTGGCGAAAATCCGAAACTGGGCAGTCAAAGAAATCTAACGAGGCAGAGATGAAGAATAAAGTCTCAGTTTCAAAACTCTAGTTTGAAACGAGTTGAAACGTTTGAATGGTTTGATTATAACGACGTTTCGTCCTATTTAACAGGCTTCTTCAGGCTTTATTACTAGATGATAACATTGGTAAGCATCAGCGCAAAGATTGCAAAACAATGCGGTTCCTGGGGCGGGCCTAACTTCTCCCTTTCTTGCATGTGAATATATAAAGGTAGCAGGCGGAGCTTCATTTTTGATTGTGGATGACGAACAACCAAAACAAATAACCCCTCTTCTTGTCTTGTTGCCAAAGTTGCAGCCTTGTTTTTGTTCTGGAAAACCGTTAATTTTTCTTTCTCGTACAGCCAATCAAATGTTTGTGAGTGAATATTAAGCCTATCCCACTACAATTTACGTGCAAGATAGAGGTAGAAGTTAGGGCCACCTTTCTATTGCTTTGTTTCCAACCGTTCACTCTGGTTTAATAATCAAATTAAAAACTATCCTTAAGAAGGCTATTACAATATAGACGAAACATCGGTTTACACCAGGACCAGTGATGGATTGCCACATTAGTGTTTTGCATTGCAATGGCCGTGGATGCCTGCCAGATCAATGTCTCAGTTACTGTCCAACATTGTGGCACTCAACCATCTTTACAACATTAACCTGAAAGCTTTTTGCTTTTGGTTTTTTGTTTAAATTTAGTATTTATGTTCTTATTCTTTTTCTTTTTTTTAATTTAGGAGACGGAATCGCTTGGGCGAAGTAAAGCACTTTCCAGGAAGGAAAAATTCTTGTCATCTAAAAATTATACTGAGCAATGTTTTGATGTATGTAAGTGTGTTAGTAAAGTGTTTTGGATAGAGGATATATACAAGTTGCTTGCTGAGATAAAGTGACGAAACGTTGTGACAAAGTAAAATAAAAAAAGGGTCTCTTCACTTAGCTTTATAACTGTGAACGGTTGGCCAGTCAAAGTAGGTCGAGACATTTCTTAAAAAAAAAAAAAAAAAGGAAAAAAAAAATTAAATAAAATTGTATAAGGCATGTTCTTTTTCATCAGTTGACTGCCTTTTTAATATGCATTAATTAAAATATAAAACAGTACAAAAGCCATATACCAGAATAGTGGAGGTAGATAGAGAATATGGAGGCGGAAAACCACTAAAATAGAAAATGACTGGAAAAATAAACGACGAGAGGGGGTGATGAAGTAGAGATGTTTTTGAGTAAATACCCTAATATAAAATATTAAATTTTTTGAATTAATTGTTACATTTGCAGATTAAAACAAAGTTGATTAACCTTATTTATATAGAAAAATATTGGGTGACTACCAATGTGAGTTTCGCCTTGGTAGAAGTACAATCGATCAAATCTTCGCGCTCTGGCAGACAATAGAAATCTGCTATGAATATGATATAGACCTCCACCTGCTAGATCATATCGACTATAAACAAGCATTCGAAAGTGTGAAGAGCTCTTTTAAACTCCCTTAAGGAACATGGGATACCGAATAAATTAATACGATTGATTCGTATGACCTGGAAGGATGCCTGTGCTAAGGTAATGATAGGCAATAGAGTCGGAGATCCCTTCGACGCACTATGGAGGCAAGGAGATGCCCTGTCAGCCACAATTTTTAATGTGGCTATCCATATTGTAGTGAAGAATGCAATTAAATCTGGAACTATGCTTGATGAAACCTGGCAAGTATGTGCGTATGCTGATGACTTGGTGATCATGGCTAAAAGTGGTTCAGCACTAGACGAAGCATTCCAACTAATTTTATCTAACAGCCAGAAAGTAGGGCTTATAATAAATGAAAATAAAACCAAATATATCCTAATGTCCTCAAGGACAGGTAATAGCAGAATGACTAGCATTAAATTACAAGGCTTCACGTTTGAAGACGTATCTTCCTTCTCATACCTGGGATCTTTCTTCAATAATGAAAACAAAGTTAGTGCCGAAATTGAAAGAAGACTGATGGCTGGAAATAGAGCATACTTTGCTAATCTTGAACTTTTTAGATCCCAGTTGATTTCTAGAAAAACTAAAATTAAACTTCATAAAACATTGATAGGCCAGTGAGTACTTATGGCGCAGAAACTTGGTGTCTGCCATCAGACTATGTTCAGAAGCTGAAAGCCTTTGAGAGAAAAATAATAAGACGCATATATGGAGCAACACAGGTTAATGGTCGATGGAAAATAAGAAATAATCAAGAAATTGATCAGATACTAGAGAATGAGCATAAAATTAACTTTATAAAAGCTGGAAGACTCCGTTGGGCTGGTTACGCCATACGGGTGGACGAAACGAGAATGCCAAAAAGAACGTTGTAGGCTAAAGTAGTTGATAGAAAAAGAAGAAGAGGGCGTCCAAGAAGTACATGGAACGATGAAGTGGACAGGGAAGCCAGGACGTTGGGAGTGAGGAACTGGATGAGGGCGGCTATGGATAGAGAGAATTGGAGAGGGATAGTTCGTAAGGCCAAGGGTCATCCCCGACCTGTAGAGCCAGGGTGTAAGTAAGTAAGATTAACCTTATTTAGTTTTTCCTTACGATTTATTATCTGAAAAATTTTTTTTAATTAAAACTAATAAATATTAAAAAATATAAGAAACAAAGAGGGTATGACACAATCACAATACGCCCTCTTACTGCAGTTATTGCTATTATCAAATGGATAAATTTCTTTGAATTGCGAATTATTGTTCAGTGTCGTGAACATAAATTAAATACATGTAGGTAGGCACCTATACGATGTAGGTAGCAGGAAGTAATTGTAGTACAGAAGACAGCGTTCAGTGTAGACACTGAATAAAGCTAATATTAAAATAATGCTACGTCATAAATTATTCCTCAATATCACCAAAAATAAATTCTTCCGGAATAACATTCCATATAAAGGTGATAACGTTTATATGTGAAAAGTTAGCATTCCATGTTTAATGAAAATCGTTGGAGCCGGGTTTTAAAACTTCGAAACCTATTTTGTAAAGTCAAAGTAACCAGACAACTTTTCTAAAGCCCTAACACACCAATCACCGTCGTTTGCCATAATATACATTCAGACTTCGTCAGCATATTGGAGCATTCTTGTTTCTGAAGAGAGAATTAGTTTCAATGGTCTGATACATGTATATTATATAGAATTAGGCTCAAAACTGATCCCTGTGGCAGCCCCATCTGATCCCCCCATGTGATCCCCCTCCAAGCTATTATCCAAGTTTATCCAATTTTCTTTGAATTCCAGCAATGCTTCTATGGTAACTTAATATTATTAATAGATGGTATAACTGTATATTTCCACTGCAGTGGTTTAATGTTGCCATTTCCGGAAAACTGCCGAAAATGCAAATTTTCCTGAAAAAAAGTTCAAGAAAAACTGATAGGACTTTATCAGTGTAGACATATCAGTTTAAAGAACTCCTCGGAGCTATTTCCAAGAAAATCCCAAGAAACTGAATAAAAAGAAAGAAAGAAACTTTTCAGTCCTAAACCCCCCAAAAAATTCACACCATTCGCAACAAAAAATATTTTTACTTTCTCTTACTCCATAGTAAAAGGAACTATTGGGATCAAGTTAAAAATTTCAAAATTACGTTTTCACCAGAAATACATGTTTGATGTCCCTTGAGTTAGATAAAATTGTTTGTTTTTTTTCTTCAGCGGAATGTCACTGTGAACAAAATATCTCAAAAACGAAATATCCCAAAAAGGTCAAATTTGGTTTTTACCATTTAGATATGTCCATCGCATCTGACACCAAGGTTTCAGGCAAAATTCATTGACCGGAAATGCAACTTTACTGAGTGGTTGTTTCAGTTTTTTGCGGTTTTTCTCGAAAACAGCGGTAACAATACATTTTTTTTAAACTTTCTATACTGTTTGCACACATAAATTACCTATCACTTTTATTTGGATTTTTTCTGGGAAAATTGATTTTTTGAGGGAATAGGAACCTTAGATTGGACCAGTGGGACGGGGGGGTGGACTCCAACCCAGACATCGCAACCAACTTCTTGCGGCTTATTGTGCCACCCCACTTGTGACTAATAGAGGAAACCTCTCCTTCCTCTTCATGAGGTCATGGGCCTTCCCCAATAGTCCTTCTTGCAATACAATCTCCACCGATCTCAACGCCTGTCCTCTTCCTGACATAAGTCTACACAAGGGCTACGAGTTAATTAACTCCACCTTGTGCAGATGTTTTTTGAACCTACCGTGCCCTGTGAGAGGCCCGCTATCAGACAAATCTGTCTTGATTCCTGCCTAGACCTAGGGTCTTTCTGGTTCTTTTCTTACAGAGCTTTGGCATAACCATCTTGCTGTGGTTTGCTGCAGGGCTTAGCCTCCAGTAACGGCTGTGTTCCCACAGAGACGCCCTAACCGTCTTTTTGGCTATTCTCAGAATAGATTCCGGCCCACAGAATGGAGTGTTGCTTCCATTTCAGCCCAGTAAGTCGGCTAATCATTGCCTTTTATCCCCTTGTGCCCCGGCACCAATAGGAACCTTAAGTACCGCTTAAATACCACCCTAAAGAACCACTTCAGTAAAATGTCTAGTTGTGCCACCTATGTAATATATATTAGAATTATTGCTAAAATTCCAAGTTTGAAGGAACTCAATTAACAGAAAGTGTAGTTTACAGGATACGTTTTTGAGATTTTTGGAACTTTTTACGAGAACGTCTATAACGATTTTTTTTTTTTTTTAATTTGGAATACTATTTACCCAAACTGTAAATTACTTTCGTCAACATCTATGGTCATTGGTGCCCGGAGCTTTGTCAGTGCATTGCCGGCTTCCGGACAGTGTTCTCTCGTTACAGACAACACAGTCCATCAACGGATAGTGAGCTGTAGAGGATCCTAGGAAGAAAAAAAATCTAAGGTAACACAGCTGGATTCGAACCCGGATCCTCCGCCTGGAAGTCCAGTACGCTAACCACTTAGCAACTATTCCCTTTCCTCTACATCACTTTTATTTGTAACATTTTTCTGGAAAAAATTAATAGTTTTTAGTTTGGTTCTGAGAAATCTGAGACGGTTAAAATTCAAATGTGTTAGTTCAATATTATTGGCGATCCGTACAATGTAATCATTATCTACCTATCTCGGTTGATAGCTTGGCACTTGTTCTCTTATCACCTATGTATTTATATTAGGACATAATGAGCAAAATTTGTAATTTAAAATAAATAAGAGGAGTAGGAGAAAGTCGTGTGAGTGTTTCACACCAGATTTTTTTTTTCATACTAAAGAGACCTCGTCTGTTACCCCAGAAAAAACTCAATTTGACACGATTGAAATACTTTTTCTGATGACAGTAAGAGAAAATAATAAATGTAATGTTCATTTTGTACAAAAAGAATTTCAAGTTATTTCAAAAATTGGACTCTTTAACAGTATTTTCCACTTATTTCTATTTTATTCACAAAGTTTGCCCATATTTTTTTTCTGAGAACTTTATAACTGAATTTAAAGTAGAGATGCTTTGGGTAATGCTTTTGATTTTTTTTTTTGAAAGTCACTTTATTTATGGACCTACTTAAAAAGTAACTTGTATAAATGTTGTAGAAGCAAAAATGAACGATTGGACCTGTCCACTTGGTATTCCTTTATTTTGCTTGTTTTCCTAAAGGTTTTTTCCATTCCCCCAAACTAAAGAGTAAACAGCGTGAAAAATATTCTAATCTCTTCTTTTTTTTCACAACTTCGTAGTTTTTCCAACATCTCAAAAAAGTTGTATGTTTCCCCCGATTACAATCATTCATTGCTTTAGGTCTTCACTACTAAGGCCTTTAGATATATAAAACCCACGCGGAAAAAGGAAATCTTATAGTATATAAAGAGGGGGTGTGGGTGGTTAAATGTTTGAGAATAGGAAGGAAAAAAACCTGTAATGAAAATCTGCATACATCATTGAAAAGTTAAACTAAGTTTTCTTATCCTAACTCTTGGTAGCAATCTGCGAAGCTTAAAGAAATATGGGCGCTGAGTTTTTGTAATAATCAAGAGGGTTATAGATTTTTTTTTATTTTTTTATATCGTTGAAGGCTTTTGTAAAATGAAAATTATAATGACAATGAACATCCGGTAGTATTTGTCATGAAAATTTATTCATATTTTTTCTTCTATTAATATTTAATTGCAAATGAAAATTTAATAGCATTTTTAAACAATCTAAAGTTTATTAAGCAAAATATTACCCAAGAATCAAATTGATTTTTTAACAAAATATGCAATATTCACAGTAAATAAAAAAGGGCTTCGCATGAATATGTAAATGATGAATAATCTTCTATTATTTTTACTTTTACATATAATATTTTTTGATTGACAGTATTGATTGACGTGTTCAATGTATAAACACAATATCCCATTATCTTTCATCTAAAAAAACATATAATAAGCTCCTTCCACTCCTTTTCCATCCTCCTTTTTTTTTAACGTGATTATAAAAGTAAGCTATGGGTTGATGACTGCTAAAATTTACACGGACCGCATCATATTTCAAAAATGTTTAAAATATCTTGAACATTTTGATATAAATATATTTTAAGGATTTGGAAATATAATAGGATAATCTGTTAAAGTATTCTAAAAAAAAAAAAAAATTAATAAATTTTGTCGGACACTTGCCAGCGTTGGCTGACTACAAGTCTTTCCAATATTTTGATTTAATGGCAGAGAACAAACAATCTTCATGGTAGCAGATATACGCATGTGTTATCAGTTAATCTTGTAACTGTAAATTGTTTTGCATATTTTTAATGCATGAAAATAATTATTATTAAATAAATGATAGCTTGGAGGGAATCACATATAGCCCAGATGGGGCTGCTACAGGGATCAGTTTTGAGTCCAATTCTATATAATATTTATGTGTCAGACATTGAAACCAATTCTCTTTTCAGAAACGCAAATGCTACAATATGCTGACGAAGTCTGTATAGATATTATAGTAATCGACGTTGATTGGTGTTAGAGCGTTTTAGAAAAGATGTCTGATAACTTGTATAACTGGATAATGGCAAATCAGCTTACAATTTCCGAACAGAAAGTATATATATGCTCCTTTATTAAAAAAAAAAGAAGGTTAGGCTTACAGAGGACATTACGCATGGGCAGGTGGAGTTTTTCCTTTCCACAAAGGCCATATTTCTCGGACATTAGATAAGGCTCTGTCCAAGAAGTCTCACATATTAACAACATACTGGCGAAGACAGAAAGACCGTTTAATTTACTGAGAACGATCTCTCACAACAAATGGGGTGCAGATCCGGATCTATTTTTATTATTTTGGAAATCAACAATTAGAGCAGTTATGGATTTTCGTCTGTTTCTTTTACCCAGGCAAAGAAATCTAACTTAAAGCCAGCTCAGATAAAGCAGAATAAATGTATTAGGACATGCTTGGGTCTCTTACGCAGCACACCTATAGATATCCTGTATGCAGAATCAGGCGACTACCGGGTCTAGAACAAGAATCCAGCCCCAGGTATTACCCAGCTATGATTCACCATAGTCTAGACAATAATGTTAAAGAGAAACAGAGTAAGCTCTTTCACAGCCATTCTGTTCCGATCAAAGTTCTAGAACCTAAGTTCCTCACAACCCAAGCAGTCTGACATAAGATAGATGGGTGTTTCTTCCTCTGTATCACAAACTCTACAAAAAAGGATCTGGTATAAGCCCATCAGTAGAGATGTCTCCTCAAATCACACTGCCCAGTAAAGCATCCGGACCAAATGCTTGAGAGAAACCGGTGAAAGATACAACAACATCTCCTCATTAGGCCGGTCCAGACCCCCAATGAACATCTTAGACTGCTGTCAAACCACTGTACTCATCCATAGGGATGAATGCAATGAAGCTTGACAGACACATGCCCAAGGGACACACCAACAGCAGTTCCAAGAACAAGAGAGAGGCGCCTAATTTGTCTAGCTAAAATGTCTACCTCATTTCCCACGATTTCCATATGACGTGGTATCCAGACCGGAATCCTTTGAAGAGGTAAACTCTTGTTGTCTTATAGAAAATTCTAATACCGATTTAGAGAAGATGATACAAGAAACCAGTGCCTTAAACGCCGTCTGACTATTCGAGCAGATACAGATCCGTTTAGTATATAACCAGAATCACCCTTTTAGTATATAGGTTATTTAGATTCCTGTCTATATAAGTTCCAAGTTAAACGAATTCAATCCTGTTTAAGTTAAGTTTAGTATACTTGTCACAGTAGTCATTGAAATCAATGACTCCCAAACATATTGATTGGTTTACATTGTTTACTTCTTCTCCATGTGATACTGAAAAATTCTTATCTTCTCCCGACCTTCCTAACAAGTATTTTCGGACTTGTAGAACATAGTTCTAAAACCCAAGAGGAAAATTCGCTCATACCATCGAGACAGCGCGAGATTCTAAGCAACCACAGCTTGGCCACTCGCAAAATTCTTGCACCCATATACAATGTAGAAAGAAAGTTTCCCTCAAGACTCTGCTTCAATCCTTTCAATCAATATTTGCAGAAAAGTAAATGGTCCTGTTCAAGGAAAAAAATATATTTAATATTTTGAATTGCACTTTATATAATTTCATAAAAAAATGTATGTAATAATTTTATAGTTAAGTATATAAGCTAATCAGAAAAGCTTTTCAGAAATATTCTATATCGATCAGGACTCGATGTATTTAGTATTCCCAAACTTTTTTAATGGCCTGTTTTATTTTTTATCTCTTTTGCTTTTGCAACTTACACTGAAATACAAAGTCAAGTAGAGTAATAGAAGATGTTACAAATATAATATCCTAGCGGTTTGACTATGGCACAAATGTTTCCAGTGAGAATATATATATATATAATATAGTTATAGAATTATTCTAGAAGCGACTAATATCCATACAAAGGCAGAAACCAATGAGGAATCGAATAATCAAGTTATACCATCTCTTCAGAGAACTCAACCGCAGGCTATTAAATTCTACTATTGCTCTCTCCCTTTAGTTCATGCTCTCTCTCTCTCACTCTCTAACTTTAAATACTGTAATCAATATTATTGGAATTATATGATTCAACTCTATTTGATGTTTCACAGAGAATGTAATTTCGATTTAGTAAATTAGACCTGAAGACGTGGAGTTTTCTTTGACAATCGGAATGGTTCTATGATTTAAACACAAATTTAGTTTTTTTGTTGTTTTCTGAAATGGCAAAGTTCGATAAGATATTCTGCTAACAAAAGGAGAAAATATATACATAGAAGTTTTTTTTGTTAAAGCTGGTCTTCCGGCAATATCATTCATCCATTCTATGCCCGCCCTAGGCTATTAAGCGCATACGAACACAACCCGCCAACCTGTTGAGCCTTGGTCGATCTTTTTTGAATCATCAAGATAAAATCAATTTTTTAATTCCGAACATACATTTACGTAACATAATATTTTGTAGAAATTTCAGACAGGGCCATAGATAGATACAAAGGGAGTATAATGGACGTGAGAAGGAGAGAGAGAATTAGTTGAGAATGGATTTTAAGGAAATAAACTAGAATAAATGCTGAACACTGCATAATGAAAGGAAACACACAAACTGCATGGATTTTACAATAAAGTTAGGTAGCGAGAGATATATTTAGAGACAGACTGATGACAGAAGAAAAGGTAATAGAAGTTGCTAACTGGTTGTTAACTGGTCGAACTGCTGTAAAAACTCTTCTCCGTAGGACTAGCTCGGCTGCTATCTATACAAAGTCTCCCACCCTACTCTGGCCTAGGTAGCGAATAACTAGATTGTCATTTTTGTGTTTCTCTCCGCTCTTGGGATCCTTACGTTCAGAACTCAGTAAATTTAGTTTTATATCCACTCCCTCCTACAAACATTAAACATGGTCTAAGGAGAATGGTGTATGAATAATCAGGTTTGCAATCTATGAATGTTAAATGTACCTGAAGCTTTTCGTAAAGAAAAAAAAAAGATTACAATCCGCAGAAATGGAAAGATTAATCTTACGTATCTTACTTTTTCAATTTTAGTACATTTGTTGATTACTAGTCTGGGGCAAAAAAAAAAAAAAAAAAAAAAAGAAGAAGAAACTGAGTCGAATTGCAAGAAATGAGTGAAAAAGAAGAAAAAAAAAACATCACACTGAGACAATACTGTGTTATTGTGGTACACTCACATATAGACAAAACAGGACAAAAGGCAGACCAGCAACCTTTAAGAGTATGAGAGAAAATATTAGCGAAGCACATTTCTATCTAGCCAACCTGTAAAATCTATGTCTTGAAGAAGGACAACAGTAGCTAAGAGTAGAGGCTATGAGAGACGTACCAAGTTAGAAATGACAATAGAAAAGAAAGAGGATGGGGCTATAGTGGTGTGGTTTGAATGACTTTTTTTTTTCCTTCTAGAGGGACAATACCAAGGACAATAGAGAACTAGAATACTAGGTTTCACCCTTCTTATATTTTCAATCAGCTAAAGTAAATTGGTAATACTGTTACTCATTTGGCTGGAGATCTGGAAGATTGAAAAAGTTTTGTTCCTAAATTTATGTATTTACTTTCAATTCTCTTCACAATTAACTTTAATAAGGAGACTGAAGAGGGGAAGAGGAACAAGGAGGAAGCCTTATGGAAGTTTAAGAAACATGTTAATTTGAAAAGACAGGGCTGGTTTATTTCCACTAACATATTGTTAGTTGGAGGCAATTAGAAGCCAAAGGTAGTTAATAATATCAATAAGTTGGTTTTTTCCAGCCCTCAAAAACAAAATAAAGTGGTTAATGCAAAAACAGACAAAACCAAAAAATAAATAAATAAATTTTAATAGAGAGACTTGAAGATAAAGAAAGGTCATAAGATATGCGACCGTTAAGGAGCTGCAGCAAATTTTTCAGTAACCGGTATCTTTATTAATAATAATAATAATATTCGTTTTGAGGTGAGCTCATCGTATGTCCAATAAAGATTGGTTTGATCTTATTGGCATATTCTCATGATGTAAAATTCCGTGCTTCTTGCACGAATGGTGAGAAGTTTTCCAATATGTAGGTCTACGACACCACCTCATGCCTCATAATGGGCCCACCCAAGTTTTGTGGTAGGGCAGTTCCACCTTGGCTAAGTTAGCCATAACATCTGGCTGGCCGAAAGAAAAATTTCTAATTTTTAATAAGTAAAGTAATGCCAATTTTTTCAGGCGGGCTTAACGTCCAACTACTAAATTAGGTGTCGTGGACGGGGGCGGAAGCACCTACTTTACTAATAACATTTTTTAAACAAATATAAAATTTAGCAGTTATACGCTGGACTCGAACTGGGGTCCTCCCACTTACAAGTCCATGCTCATAACCACTACACCAACACCTGTCCCTAATTTGTAATAATAATAATAATAGCTTATTTGTTTCGAAACATATAAGTCCGACACGAAGAGTTGGTCTCATACACATAACTATTCTTAGAATTCTACTTTGCATAAGGAGCATTACTATATATATAGTAATAACATAGAGTTGTAACAGTGTAATAACATAGAATTGCACAGAGCAAATACAGTTGATCCACTGATATCAGTGAATCAGCAAATATAGTTGATACAAATATAGTAACAACTGTATCTGCCCTATGCAAGTCTATGTTATTAACACTGTTTGACAAAAAAACATCCTGATGATAGGCGAACGCCCGAAACCGGTCGATGACCACAAAAAGAAGCAGGCTATCACGGAAAATATCTCTGATAAAATTAATTGGATAACTTTATTATTTTCAAAATAAAAAAAAAAATCTGGTATGAAATTCTCACACCTATGACTTTCTCTTGTTTTAATTAATATAATCTGATTGACAAATTTTCATTACAATTGAATGTATATAAACATTTAATTAGGCTCACCATAAAAGAGGGGGCTAGGGGTTATTAGATATATATCTGGCCGGTGTGGCATGTATATTTGACCCAATCAACAAACCATTTACTTTCAATTGTCTCAACGGATCTAAACTCAACGAATTGAGTTTATATCTGTTTTGGAGTAACCGTTTTCGAGAAAATTCCCCCACAAAAACTCAAAAATCTATTAAAGTCACAATTCCATTTAATCGTTTCTCTTCAAATTTAGAATTCTTTTAATGTTTCTATAGTACTTCGTTATTAAATAAGTGGTAGAACCATACTTTTTACTGAAGTGGTACTTTGGAGGAAAGCTTAACGTAGCTCTTCAATATCCCCCAATATCCCCAAAAAATCAATTTTCCTGGATAAATGTTTAAAAAATTAAAGGATCGGCATTCGTGTATGTTGATAGTATACGAAATTTATAGAAACTTGTTGGAGCCTTTTTCGTGGAAAATGTGAAAAATTGGAGGTAAAAAACATTTAGTAATGTCACACTTCAGTGGATGGATTTTGGCTGCAACTTTCGTGACTGATACGATAGTGATGCTTGAACGGAATACCAAATTTGAACTCCCTGCGACTTCACACACTCACTCGCACACACACACACACACACACACACACACACACACACACACACACACACACATATATATATATATATATAAACTGCTGGACAAAAAGTTTTGCATAAAATTTCAAAATGTTGAAATTTGAAGTTACAATCTATTACTACATTTTTTTTTTTTTTTGTGGATTCGTTGTGAGTGGACTCTGATCCAAGAGAAATACGAGACTTAACCATTTGTTTTGTTTTAAAATGGCTAATTCTCTGAACTCTTGGAAACACGATAATAATGCCAGTTCATCACTTTCACTGCTCGTGGTTATTTCTCTCTTCTACACATTTTTGTTTTAGTTTTTTCTTATCAGTTCTTTTTTTATTTTTGCTTTTTGTTCTTAACATGCCTCTTCTTCGTAATTATTCGGAAAAAAAATGCAGTACGTGTGGTAACATTGCATGAAGAAGGGGTTCAGCAGTCAATTATTGCTCAGAGACTAGGAATGAACCAATCTACTGTTTCAAGAATGTTAACGTGCTACACGGAGACTGGGAGATACTCCCGAAGACCTGCCATGGGCCGTCCCAGATGTACAACTCGGACGGATGAAAGATTTATTCATCTGAATGTGTTAAGAAACAGGTTCGTCACTAGCAATCAATTACGTCACTTGATCGCTGTTGTCCGTAATGTCCATATTTCAAGTAGACAATCAGAAGAAGGCTAAATGAAGCAAACTTGGCTTCCAGGATACCCGCTACTGCCTTCTTCTCACCACAGCACAGAGAGTCACGAGAACATGTCAATTGGACAACAGAGGATTGGAGACGTGTTTTATTCACAGATGAATAAAACCAGGTTTTTCTTAAATTTTTGGTAGTTGTTCTTATTTCCTTTGGATCAGAGTTCAACAACATGAATCCTTAAAAAAAAATATGACAATACCTTTCAACTTCAAATTATAATATTTTGAAATTTTGTGCAATATTTTTGTCTGGCAGTTTGTACGTATATATTTACAGTCTATTCGTTTAAAACCTTTTTTTCTAACTCAGATTACCTCATAACTTGTATTTCCGGCAAAAAAGTAAATTTTGTAACTATGACATGATCGCAATACTTCCGCTTACTAGGTATGAAAGAAAGTAAAAAGAAACTACAGAACTTTATCGTTAATTGTCACTATTAATGTTTACTTAGAAGGATGCCTGATATCGCCCCGCAAGCTCTACATTGCTCATAATTCTCCAGCTTGTAGTACATCGTCCACAGTGACATTAATAGTTTATTAGCCCTGTCCACCAACACGCTAACTATCTCGCGCTTATTATATCATTGAACTTTTGATTTGTAAATCCGATCAGTGGGCGTGCACAAGCTGTTTTTCTAGTGTTCAGCTGAATTAAGCCCACATCCTCGTTACTTTGTAGCCCATCAGGTATTGTGAACACGAATACCATAGGCATGTGTTTAAAACAAAAAGTTTTTGACATTAATCCCCCACTATCCGCGTTTATTATTTGACAACTATCTCTCTCCTATATCTCCTATCTCCTACCTCTCTCCTATATCTTCTATCTCCTATCTCTCTCCTATTCTGCTATCGCCTATCTTCAACCTCTCTCTCCTATCTCCTACTTTCTACTAGTTCTTTTTATTTATGCCGACACTAAAAAACGTATTTTTCTTGAAGTATGAGCTCGTTTTTATTTTCACTTCAATTCTATGAAACTTTATTCTGTGGAGACGCCACTTAATGACGCCTTGGGGGGCACCAAACATAAAACAAAAAACTGAGGGTGCTATGGAATCTGTGGCATAAAATTCCAGCCTCATTTTTCTATAGTTTCAGTAGAGGAAGGTTCTTCTCGACCGTTCTTATATGAAGGAAAAGAATTGTGAGATATGGTCCTATTTTAAAAAATAAGGAAACTTAAATTCTTGCCAACGTTTGGACAAATATATTGGTTTTTTCAAGGCATAAAATAAAAAACTGTTAAATAATCTTCAAAACATAACAAATTTAAAAACTTATGTATAAATTTGGAAAGTAAAAAGTTGAGAACAACTCAACATCATAGAGAATAGTGATGATGAGAACAGTGAGTTTTTTTCAACTATTCTCTGTGATGTTGAGTTGTTCTCAACTTTTTATTTTCCAAATTTTACATAAGTTTTTAAATTTATGTTTTGAAGATTATTTAACAGTTTTTTATTTTATGCCTTGAAAAAGACAATATATTTGTCCAAACTTTGGTAAGAATTTAAGTTTTCTTATTTTTAAAAAAAGGACCGAATCTCACAATCCTTTTCCTTCAGTTTCAATAGATTTTATCCGTCATAGCATGCATATTTTTTATGTTCCCTGACCGATTTCAGATTGTCATCCATAGTCAGAGTAAGGTTATGAAGCTCGTGTAAGCAAGTTGACTTCAATCTACTTTTTTTCTGTTACGCACTACACTTGTTGATTTTTTATCAACTCTTTTCCAAGTAACACTTCCCGCCGGTACACCCACCTTACATTTCTTGCTCCTATTTTATCTTCGGTCAACCTCGTTTTTTTTGTTGTTTTTTTTAATTCTAACAGTTTATTATTATCCTTTAGTGTCTTTTTTTTTGTTTATTGTTAATTATTGATTTTTTTTTTTTGCTGTGATAGTTTATAGATGAAATACTATTTAATTGTGTTTGCTTCTTGCTGTCATCAACATTTGCTTCAAATTTTTCATCTGGTGTTTCCACTTGCTTAATTTAATTACATCAACCTGTTCAGATTCTCATATTTCAGAGATATACGAGTATATTAATTTTTCCGTCGATCTATAAACCATTTCATTTTAATTTTCTAATTTTACCAGATTCTTCATGTTTCAAATTTTCTATTATAATTGTTTTTCATTTGTAAATAAAGCTTCTTTGTAGTAATCTTCAACAACATTCGACCCAATCACTTTACTTGAGTTTTTCTGTAATAATTTTCTTTTGCAAAGATTAGATAGACAACCGGACAGTTTTTATTTTTATATCTTCGCATATAAGTTTATGTTAGATGAAAACATCTAAAGTAGTATTTTCTAATTTTTCTGCATTTTTTTTTTTTTGAACCTCGTTTATAGTAAAGTAAAAGTAAAGTAAAGTAATGCCTATTTTTTCAGGCGGGCTTAACGTCCAACTACCAAATTAGGTGAACCTCGTTTATATACAAAAAAATAACGTAATTTGATTCTAATAAATATAAGAGAAAATATAATAAACTGTTTGCCAAAATATCAATTGATGCGCGAAAACGGAAGATATTAGGAAAATTCTGTTACATAACATCATCTATCGAACACAATTCTACACAGAGTTATAAGTGCTCTTAGAGCGCGAGAGAGAGAGAGGGTGGCTTGGTATGTATGGTAGTGTACAGATCTACTGTCCTTGTGTATATATATATATAGATATGGAGGGGTGCAGTGTATATTGCAGTTGCTGTACACTATCTAAAACCATTCGATTGGCTTTCAAACCCCCTTCAGCTAAGTCCCATATCAGCCGTGTATTAGTAAGAGGAAATACCGATATAGCTTCACGTTAATTGGAAGTCTGAACCAGCTCGTTAGTTCAACCTCGCTCTCGGCTATGACGGGAATTAGTCCGGTAAGAGCTTGAAATTCCCTTCCAATCCAATCTCCACCATCCTTTCTCGAATCCATGTCCTCAGTATTATATACCTTTTACTACATTCTCTCACTCCTTCACGAACCATGTAGACTCTCTTTCACTATATATATTTTTTTATATAGATAAGAGTCCTTGCTTGAATCTTTTTTTCTCTCTCTTATAATTATCCAGATTATATTGTCAATACACTTTTTTTCTTTATTTAATATTTTCACTTCTCTTACCATTTCTCTTGTCGTTTCCATTTTATTTTATTTTATCATTTTACTCTTGCCCTTTCTGCTTGTTAGTAAAAATCATTTTGCCCGAATTGTTATAAAATATATTGCAACATTTTTCTATTTTAAGAGGGTGAATCAATAAGTAAACGAGACAAATCGCTGTAGCTAAAAAAAACGATTTATTTAATCAATACAAAACTACCCCAGCAACATTTTATACACTTGTCTCATCCATCGTTCTTCTAAAATGTGTATGGCCCTGGCATAAAATTCTTTGGGCTGATCTTGATGTCACTTTTGCACCTGATATTTAACTTCTTCATTGGATTGAAAATGTTTCCCATGTAGAGCCTCCCAAACATATGGAAGTCCTATGGGGCGCTGTAGGGGTGATGTGGAAGGAATCTCCCACACCACTTTTTGAAGTGTTTCTTGAGTGAACTGTGCCGTATGTGGGCGCGCGTTGTCATGAAGCAAATTCTCGCCTTTAGTCAAGAGTCCACAATGTTTCATTCGAATGAAAGGCCTTACATTGTTTGTGAGCATATCATTGTAATACTGGCTGTTGATGGTTCGTTGATCTTCGAGTTCATGCGAGATTCGAGGGAAGAAGTTGCAACTTCAACCGGTCGTCCACTTCATACTTGTCAGAGACACTTTACACGGCCACTTTTAAACTGGTCTACCCATTTGTAAACGTTCGAACGGTTCAAACAATCATTCCTGTACACTTTCAACCTTCTTTACTGGATTTCACTACCCTTGATACCTCCTGCAACTAAAAATCAAATCACTGAGTGTTGTTCTTCCGAGGTACAATGCTCGAGCGGACTCGCCATTGTTAACTGAATACATTTAAGGTTATGCTTACCAAATACACCGAAGCTGTTGAGAAATTAAGTACAAGGATGCGAACTTGACGCAAACTATTGTATTGATTAAACAAACAGTTTCTGAGCTACAGCGATTTGTCTCGTTACTTATTGAATGGCCCTCGCATGTTCATAACTAAAAAACATCTGATATGAAACACAGACACACACACACACACACACTCCACTTTCTTTTACTCCAGTTTATACAATTATAATATTGACAGATTTCTTTAACCTTGAAACTTTATACATTTGTCCGAAACAAAAAAAAACGACGAAGTGCATAAATCTGTCCTGCAGGTATTATTTGAATGTTTTGTGGCCTAGAAGATAATTCCAATATATTGAACAAAACAACCTTTTGGAATTTAAGATCGCAGGTTCCTCTCAGTATTTTTGTAGCCCGACCCTGTCGAGAGCTCTTCAAAATTCAAATTTCATAGGAAAATATTTTGAACTGTTATTAAGTATATATATTGAAATATATAAGTGATAAGCATTTGTAGCATTAATTAGTTTGCGGAATTGAGACCAGTTTCGAAAAAAAAAACGAAAAAAAATAAAGTAAAATCGCAGTTTGGGTTGCTGGAATTTTGTAATCATAACCTTGTCAGAATGCGGTGGTAATGAATATGAACTTTCTACGATTTTTCATTATTTTAAGATATTTTACTGTTACACCAAAATTATTGGCTAGAAAAACTTTTTATTCTTACGCTAGGGATCTTAATTTCGAAATTTCTGCTGAAACTTGAATTTCGAAAAAATCTGACACGATCTCAGAAGTATTTCTTCTTATAACAGTGAAAGCAAGTAAAAATAAAATTCAAGAAAGCAAATAAAACAAAAATAAATAATAACAACATTAACACAGGGAAAGGATTAGCTCAGTGATAGCGTGCTGGACTAGTGACAAGGAGGTCCTTGGTTCGAGACCAATAGTGCTGCCTTTAGAGTTTTTCTTCCCAGAAGCTACTACAGTCACTGTCTGGTTGATGGGAAATGTTGTTTGTATCAAAAGTACACTGTCCGGAGTCCGGCAATGCACTCAGAAGGCTCTGGGCGCCAATGGTGGACGCGTCTTCAATTACAAAAAAAAAAGTTTAGCGAATGAAAATGTTTGTGTGAACAAAATATATCTCATATAAAACTTATATATGGAGCACCTGGCCAATGAGAGAATAGAAGGCAATGAGAAGGCGGATCGGATGGCTAGGGAGGGACCCTCTTTAACTTTTCGCGGTCCCGAACCAGCCCTTGCCGTCACTAAGAGGTTTTGTGTTAGTCAGATCAGACGAGGGTTTTGGGAGACGAGAGTTTCGGAGAAATGCTGGGAGGACACGCAGAGGTGCCTCCAGGCTAAAATATTTATAAAAGGAACCAGGCAGGGGGTTTCAGATTACCTACTGTCCCTAAGCAGGACAGGACTGAGGACCCTGGTGGATATAGTGACTGGACACACATGGGTGTCTAGTCACTTGCATAATAGGACATAGGAGGGCGTCTAGTCCCATTTGTCAGAATTGTGATGATGGAGTTAGCGAAACGGGAGGAGTGGGAGGTAAGTTGGAAGTGTAAGATATGTTGGGATATTGCAGATTGATCGGTAGACTACCGGGGGAGATTGTACCGGAGGGGATGAATTGGGGGTTACGGGGGGGAAGGGAGCCATAAGGCTTAGGTCCAGCTATTAGGCACCGGTTTCAATAATAATAGTAATAATAATAATAATAATAATAATAATAATAATAATATATGGAGTATTAAATGATTTGAAACTCAACTGATTCAATAATCAGCGAAATAAATTAAGGAAATATAAGGTTTTTTTCAAGAATGAAAATCTTTATTTAAATTTCAAATGAAATGAATGCGAAATATCTAGAAGTTGGGCCAGAAAGGATGACCTACTCATCATATCAGCTATCAATTTGTAGTAAAACATCTTTTTTTCCGTTGTAGTAGTTGGTTCCGCAGAGCTGGAAAGCATCAGAGACATTTTCCGTGATAGCCTGCTTCTTTTTGTGGTCATCGACTGGTTTAGTTTATGAATTTGCTCTGTGCAAATCTGTGCTCTAATCATACAGTCTGACAAACGCATCCTGAAAATGGGGGAACGCCCGAAAGTGGTCGATGACCACAAAAAGAAGCAGGCTATCATGGAAAATGTCTCTGACATCTTTTTTTCAATTTCAAAGAATTTTTCAAATTAAGTTTTAGAAAATTTGACACTAATGATTTCCTTAATTTTCCTCTAAACTCTAAGTATTGGTAAATGTAAAACTGTAATATATATCTCTTTGGTTTGAAAGCTTTGGAAATATGATATGTGATGAAATTAAACAAAATTATATAAATGTTAAAGTGCATTAAAAGCGGGAAAATCCTCTTTAATGGAGTACTATTCCTAGAATAAAAGTAAATTTAATCCAATTTATATATTAATCATATCCATGTAACCGTATGTTGCCATTTAACCGGAAAATAAAACAACTTAACTTAGAGAGGGGATGTTTAATTATTTAAAAATTCAACCGTTTCAACAATTAGTGGTTATAAATTAAGAAAATATAGGCTACAGAATTTTTAAGAGTGGAAGAAAAAAAATAACTTTTATTTTATTTTGCGTTTAGATAAGGGATTAAGGTAGGTTGCAGGCAATGTGCCAAACAGGACACTGTAGGGTTGGTTTTGGCCGAAAAGTAGATTTCTTCCCCAAACATGCCCAAACTAGTAGAATAACTTGTGGTAGGGGGTTTAGAAAGGCTACTTCAATGGCACCAACGTGGCAAATTGTAGCAAAGCTATTTTCTCAAAAATCTTCTATCTGCTTTAAGCTTTTTCATTAACAACGCCAGTCCAAAATACCACTTGACATTATCAACAGCTTTGTTCCTATTTCTTACACTATTGGCCTATTGATTGTACATTAACTACGCTGTTTCAGACGTCTCAGGGATTAATCAAATCACTGGGCCACAGGTATCTTTGCGCTTGTGCTTAAATTTTGTATATCTGTGCATGCATAATTTTGTATAAATTTACCTTTTTATGTACCTAGTTGTGTGACAATAAATTGCAATCGAAGGTAGATATTTTAATTTTGTTTCAATTTTCTTGAAAAGCTTCTTCTCTAAAAGAATTTTTAATGTCCTCTAGAGCGGGCCAGTCATGTCTTCTCCATAGCAGAGGCAGCACATGGTGAACTGGCCACCCCTATTCTGGACAGATTCTTCATAGATAATCGTGGCCAGTTGTGAGTCTGAAACATGCCACGGCTCCCCCTACATTGGTGGGTGAGTGGAACAGAATTTCTTGGGGTCTCACTTAGATGATCCCACAACTTCCCCTCATCCTGTTCATGCTGTTCCATTCTTGCAGGACTCTCAATGTTTTTATCCGAACAGTACGCCTCATGGAACTGTAACTCAGAAAAACATGGGTTGTGGTAATCGCAATTCATGTTTTGCCAATTTATCTGCTTCTTCATTTCCATGGATTCCACAGTGTGCTGGAATCCACTGGAAAGCCAAGAGTTTGGCCGAATCCTTAAATTCCAGAATTGTTCCGCTGCAGTCCAGTATATCAAAAGAGTCCGTATTGTTGGAGCTTAGCTTTAATGGCCGGCTGGGAGTCAAACAAAGAGTTCAATCTTAGAAACTAATACACTTACAAGTGCAATACTATTGGTGATTTAACAATATGCTTAGTCCGAGCATAAAGAACTAATATACCTAAATATCTTTAGATGTCTTATCTAGGTCCTTGCGGGCATGTTACTAACACGTTTCTAAAGAACATTGAAATGATGACAACAAGTGCTTCAAGAAAATTAGGGATTTTCAGGTACGGAAATAAAAATATTTAAGAGCAAAATTTTTGGATAACACACAAAACGTAAAGTAATTGTAAATTAAAACGATTTTCTTCTTGAAACTTCGTACACTACCCTACATACATCAATTTGATATGATCATTTTTTTTTTTGGGTGAAAATTGATGTTTGGTGATTTTGGGGAAACAATCATGTTAAGCTTTTTCTCTAAAATACCATTTTACTTCGGAACTACTTTTGTAAGTTAGGACTAATGAATACAAAATAAGAAAATCTGCCATTTTACAGAAATATAATGTATATAAGCAGTAAGAGAAGGTCATGTGAGAAATATTTAAACGTCCGTGTGAATTTCAAGAGCGAGATTTGAATGTAAGTCTATCAAGGATCTAAAATTTACTTTCCACTAAAGTACTATTTCAGTTTGCTATACAAGTCTGTCATCTAAATAATATTAATTAGAATACAATGTGTTGTTGAAATTCCGAGTTTGAAAAAAATCGGATGACCAGAAGTGCGTTTTTCCTAAAATGTATTTTTCAGTTTTCTGGTATTTTCTGGAAAACGCTTCAACGATTTTTTTTAAATTACAGATGTGAACTACACATAAAGATCTACAACTTTTATCTGAAACATTTCTCTAGAAAAATTCATTTAAGGGCACTTTTAGGGGAGGGGTGGGGTTATGTTTTTCTCTAAAGAGGTATCATAATTGATTATACAATTCTACCAACCAAACAAAATGAATTAGAAAAAATTGCAGTTTCAGGAAAATTAGTAAGCCGGAAGTGCGCTTTTACTGAACATTTTTTTTTTTTTTCAGTTTTCCATGAACTCCAACGAATTTTGATCAAATTTAGTACACAAACTATAAAATTTGTTAATTACAATTTTGAAAACTGGAGTAAGAGAAAAGGAGGATTTTGGATGGGGGAATAGGTACGAAAAGAAAGGTTGGCAGACCCAAACTTAGGTGGCTTGACGGTGTGACCAACGATGCGAGGAGCATCTTGGGTACTCGCAACTGGAGAGCAGCTGCAACTAGCAGAGACACCTGGATTAGGCTCATTGAGGAGGCCAGGACCCACCAAGGGTTGTAGAGCCATGAAGATAGATAGATAGGAGTAAGAGAAAGTTGTGTGAGTGTTTCACACCAGATTTTTTTTTTTTTAATAATAAAGGGTAAATTAGGTTCATTATGTCGATTTCAAAATAAGAAGCAAAATTAGTAAGGGAGAATTTTTGAATACGCTAGAAGATGGATTTGTTTTGAACGGAACTAAGTAATACAAACTTGTCAATATATCCACAGCAAATAATACTGGGGCTAACACGGATTTTCACAAGCATCTTTTTTGCATAGTTGTGGCAATTAAATAAATTTCGTAGCTGATTTCTGAATGTTTCCCAGCCTTTTTCTGCCCTGCTAATATCCGAAAAAAATGGTAAAGTATTTATTAGTAACCAATATAATATACATGACTACTTGGGGCGGGTGTTGGTGTAGTGGTTATGAACATGGACTTGTAAGTGGGAGGACCCCAGTTCGAGTCCAGCGTATAACTAAATTTTATATTTGTTTAAAAAATGTTAATAGTAAAGTAGGTGCTTCCGCCCCCGTCCACGACACCTAATTTGGTAGTTGGACGTTAAGCCCGCCTGAAAAAATAGGCATTACTTTACTTATTACATGACTACTTTCAAAAAAAAAAAAAAATCCTTTTCACACTCTTCGTCAATATTGTGCAATTTTTATTGAAAATTTTATTATACCTTTATATTCAAAAGATATCTATTCACAATTGGTTAACAAATAAAAAGAAAAATATCTCAAGATTTCTGTATTAAGTATTATATGGATGATTCATATAAGACAATTTTTTAATATCGAGAATTTCTTTGCCCCATTTTTTTTTCTCCTGTAACATGAAAAATATTCAGGAATTTTTAATATATTTTTTTTTTTCTTTTCTCCCATAATAATTCCTGTTATTCTTCTAAAGGATGAATGAAAAATAAAAGGAGTAAAAAGAAAATAGTGAAAGGAATGTATTACATTAATTTTCTATTCAAGTAATATTACTGACAGACAAACTGGGAAAATTACAGTTATTACATTTATTTTTTGCAATATCTACAGGAAAATTGCTAGCTGAGATTACAGGTATATACATACAAAGTTAATAAGTGTTGCGACTTGATGATTTGTAAATTTCACATATGTTACCAAGAAACTGGGTGAGTTTGCCCTTTTTTCTTTCTTGTTAATACTTGTGCTAAATAAAGTGGCATAGGAACGATTTTGGAGTGTTGGTGTGTTGAAGGAAAACGTTGAAGAATGGAATGGGTTTTAATATAAAGCGTAGCCAGTGAACTGTTTAGCCAGCTGGTGTGGAGACTATGTTTTGTAAGTGACGGCCGGGAGATACTCAAAGCTTTCCTAGCAGTCTAGTAAGAGAATTTCAACGCTTCTGAATTTAGATTCTCTCCCATTGGTTTACATTAACTAAAAATTCTCTCTCTTTCGTTCTCTCTTTCTCCTAAACCCACACTCTTACTTTTTGACTTTTCATGGATGTGTGTGTGTGTGTATGTATGTGTCAGGATGTATCACTATTTGTACGTGTTGTTGTATCACTAAAACTGAGTTGGTAATGTAGAGAGAAGAGTAAAATTCTGTGAATAAAACGTGAGAAAGGCATAGTGTGGTATATTATATATATGAGAAACTAGATCTGCGACGAGGAAACCAACCATACCACACCAAACGACCAACTCACCCCCTCCCATCTTTAGTTCACTTTATAAGAGCAAGGGTGGAAAAGGAATAGTCCAGTCATGCAAAATGCAAACTTCAGTCATGCAAAATGTAAACTTAATTTTAGACAGGAAATTGGTGGAACCATAAAACTGGTACGCATGAGGTCAGACGTTACAGTGAATCTCTTTGCACTTTACATGACATACATACCCGTGGCGCGTATGCATACTCAGACAACGCATCCGCACGTATACAATCTTCCTAGACCCGTGCCTAGAATAGTGTCGCTTCCTCCCCCCAAATATTATTCCTAACCGGTTCCCAGTCCGGTTTTAAGTCCATAACAAAAAACAATCTGGTTTGAATCACTCACACTGACTTTCAGAGAACTATATACAACTGTATTTAATTTAAAATTTCTTAAAATTTTTCGCATTTGTCCTAACACAATAACGCGGTAATGAGAGGATAAGTACCTACTCAGGCAGATAAGTACCTACTGGCGATAGTAGATTAGATTGCAAGCCAGAAGAGAGAGTCCATGACATTGAACCAATTCCATACAATATTTGAAAGCAAACGCCACAAATCCCGCACAACTACATAAAATCCTTTTTTTCAGAAAAATGTTATTAAATAAAAGTGATAGGCTAATATCTATATAGTTTGCATTTTAAGTGTAAAGTAAACGCTATAGCGTATAAGCGAAAATTCTTAAAAACCTATTTAGTGAAACACGCACGACGGGTTAACCGATTTTTCTTCAAATTCTACCTGTCTGCGCGGCAGACACCCAAGAGCGGACGAATAAACAATTAAATTAGAAGATAAAAGAGAAGAATTATCTCAAATAGAAGAAGGATGAGACTTACACTTTGGTGACGGTGAGTGGTGAATCGAAGTGATGATGAGGTGGCAGGCGGACTGAGAAAGGAAGATGTGGCGTGGGTGTGTGTGTGTATGTGTGCGTGTGGGTAGACACACGCGTCGAAAAGAGGAACTCAGGTGAGCGGAAGGGGATTGGAGTGCTCCGTGGAAGCGGGTGACGCTGCTGTTGAAGCGGCGGTGATGGTGAGTCCACTAAGGCGCAGGTGATATAGTCTCGTGAAGGTGATGGCGAGTAGAGGTGAGTCTTATTACTCACGGATGAGTCAATATATTAACACGGCGAATAGGCGCGTATAAGGCGACACAAAATTTAAAGGCGAAATTAAAGACTGGTAAACAGATGTTTAGCTAGTCGGGCGACAGAAGAAGAGAACGGCACAAGCACTGTTGTCCAGGCGAGATATAGATGACAAGCAATTTTATAGGAAGAGAACGTTTGAAGGGTGTGGGAAAATAAGTTAGGCGCGAACCCCGAGAGATAAAAGGCGCCGACAATCCCACCACCAAGAGAGAGAGAGAGAAGTACAAAGGCGGGGAGGCGTGGGAAATATGCGGGCGATGAAATAATAATTTAGAAATAGCGAGGCAAAGTTAATCCCTCAAAGGTGCCGCGACCTAACACTACCAATGGTTGACTTATATTAATATTATAAGTTTAGTTCCACACAGCATATGAAGTGGTCCTTTAGTGGAAAGTTTAATGCTACTGTTTTCCCAGAATCCTGAAAAGAAATCAATTTTCTCAGGAAAATATTTCTAATAAAAGCGACTGGGTTTTTATGTACACTGATAGTATATGAAGAAAATCATTGATGCCGTTTTCGAGAAAATTGCGAGAAATTAAAAAAAAAATAATAATAATTCAATATGTTTCACTTCCAGTTAATGGATTTGGCTTGAAGCGTGTCAGAAGTGAAACGGGAAAACTTACTTAGGTTAATAGTATACCGTTTTCCATAACTTCATCGTCACAATTCTAACACCAAAGACTGGACAACCTGTACATGACTAGTGTCCAAGCGTAAAGTCACTGGCAAAAATTTTCAATACTATCCTATTAAGGGAGAAAAGATACCCCAACCCCCCCTGCCTTATATATTTTATAAATATTTTAGCCTGGAGACACCTCTCCGTGTCTCTGCAATGGTTCTCCAATTTCCTTTTCCACCCTTGTTTAACTTCTCTATTGCAAAATTTATTTGTGACGGCTGCAGCTGACTCACAAAACAATAATAGTGATAGTATAAAATTCTATGTATAAAAATGTTAGTATGCTAAATGAAAAAAAAAAAATCCGTTCCCAACTATTCAATGAAGTCGCACATCCGCTTGACGGATTTTGACAGAAGCTGTTAGTTTTGGATTCGATATGGTAAGTGAACGAAAGGTCAAATGTTAGCTACCTGCGATTTTTCATTTTGAAATACTTTTGTTCACACAAATACAACCATTCACTAAAAACATTTTTTCGTATCGAGTGGAAATCAAAATTTGTATTTAAAGAATGTGGGAAAGCAAGTAAGGCGCGAACTCCGAGAGATAAAAGGCGCCGACAATCCCACCTTTTATCTTTTTTTAGCGAAACTTGAATTCCAGAAATTTGACACGATTGCTATACTTTCTCTGATAAAAGTGCAACAGAATGCACTTAGCATATTCGGATTTCGGTTGATGGATTTAATCTAAACCTAGTTGATTAGCGAGTGATAATGTAACGGAATAATGAGTTTGAGTTTATTCAAACATTTCGTTTTAATTTTACATTACTTTACTGAAAGCATTAGCTAGAAATTTTGTTTGTTTGTATTATTAGGCATTTCAGAATCTGGATTTTCGAGGAAAACTTAATTTCGCAAATCTAAAACGATCGCAATGCTTCCATTTCCAGGAATAAGTGAAAGTAATAAAGTTTTCTAATATCATTCACAATAAACAAAGATTAATAGTGACACCAGCCGGATATATAATCTGACACTATTTACTTTATAACAATAAAGTCAGCGATGAAATAAAAAGAAAATACAATTTCCAGGAAAATGCGGCGCATATATTTATGTTTTGTATGAATAAATTTATGTTTGCCAGTAAATACTGCGATTATGATTCGCATAAGTTCTTTAAAAGTAACTCTTCATTCAGTGACATTAAAAATGAATTAAAAAAAAAATATATATATATATATAATTGCAGGGAAATTTATAATAAAATATTTTTATTTCATCTTGTGTTTCATATTTTATTACAACGCTACCAAAAAAAAAAAAATTAATAATTACTCTTTTATTATGTTTCTTTTTATTAAATTAGTTTATTATTAATGTACTGCTTTATTACTTCTTTTAATATCTTTTTTTATTACACAAAATAAAATTCAAGAGAAGTTGCTTTATACGATCCTGTTCAAGAGGCTTCAACGATTTCAATGCGCTTCTTTGCAAAAGATGATAATATTGCAAATATATGCCGAAACAATTAAAAAAAATGGAATGACATTTTACATGGGAAACTGATGAGGCAGATCACTATTAAACTTTATCACAAATTTTCTTTTAATCTTCCAAATGAAAGTCAATGTTCTTTAGGTAGTAATAAATATAAAAATTGCAAAAACGAAGGTGCTCTTATTGAAAAATAAAAGAAAAAGAAGAAACTTCCGATATTGTGATTTTCACGAATTTTCGTGGCATTTCCTTATAAATATGGAAGAATTAAGTATACTTTTTCCTTTTAAGCTGCCTTTGTGTTAATTGCTAACAAATAAATACACACACAACCCATTCATTCTCTCAGTTATTCCTACGCTCTCTCTCATTCCCAAAGTCAGGATTCGAAAATTCTGGTGTGAAAAATTAACCCGACTTTCTATTATTGCTGTTATTACAATTATCATGGAAATTTTTTTTTTATCTGCCATTTTTCTAAAATGTAGTAGATCTTAATGTAATATAATGGATGTGAGAAGAAGAGAGAACTAGAGAGAGAGTGGATTTTAGAGAAATAAACTAGATAATATTCTGAACACTGTGTAATTAACAGAACACAGAAACTGCAAGGACTTAACGTAAATTAGAAGTAAGGTAGCGAGAAAAATATTAAGAGACAGACTTGCTGAGTGATGAGAAGGTAGAGTAGGTAGGTTGCTGACTGGTTGTAAACTGGTCGTAAACTCTTGCCGTAAAACTCTCCTGAACTGTACTGCTGTCACTCTCTCTCTCTCTCTATATATATATATCTCTATCTAGTAACGCAGCCACTTGTGCCATGTAGGGCAAAAAGCAGGCCCCTCAAGTTCACCTTCTGGCCGCTGGGAAGCCCAAGCGGAGCGCTTCTAGATCATTCTATAGCAGTCTCCCACGGTCTACCTCGCCCTAAAATGTTCGAGAAGCTTCCAGAACCTTCTCCAGTGGTATAAATAGGAGAAGAACAGCTTGAGTCAGAACAGCATATTACAAATGGAGAGCGCGCTAGTTAAAAGTGAATAAAAAACGAACTGAGACAACTATTGGTGGTTTATTCAGTGTATTTAAGTGCTTTATTTGTAATTTATTATACTGAACAATAAATTGGTGTTGTTAGAAGTTTAGTGCGTTTTATCTAAACCGAACCCACTTTGCAACTAGTTGCCGACAACTATTGTTGGTTTATTCAGTGTATTTAAGTGCTTTATTTGTAATTTATTATATTGAACAATAAATTGGTGTTGTTAGAAGTTTAGTGCGTTTTATCTAAACCGAACCCACTTTGCAACTAGTTGCAGTAGCTAGTTTGGAAAAACGTTACAATGTATATGAATCAAACTGTCCCTTTCCAACACTTTAAATTTAATGTTAAAAATTCTCTAGAACCCACCAAAATCCAGTAAATACTGGAAGAAGTTGAAAAAAAAGAAGGGATTTTGGTATGTGCAGTTCAAACGATACCTTTAGAAGACGGACACAGACACACACACACACACACACACACACACATATATATATATTCGCTAAAAACATTTTTTTTTTCGTTTTTAGGAAAATTCAAAACATCTATTTCCAATGAAAACTTGATAATATCGCTAAAAAAATCGCTCTTACATTAACAAGAGTAAGTAAACATTTCGATTTCGTTAGAGATGACTTTGATTACGTGTTTTTAAGAAGGATTCCATCTCGAAAGTTTTTCTATAATTAAACCTTCCAATCTAGGTTCAAGTTTATACAAATTGAATATAATATTATACAAATTGTATAAACAAAATATATCAGTATAACAGTGGATAAATATTTCAGTTAAGATCAGAAAAAGAATTCATAAAAACGTTCAATATTATTGGAGATTGTGCCCTTACTGGAACTTAGTGAAAGCATTACAAAAATTCTCTTCTTTTCTCTGACATTGTCACAGTTCCTCATTTAGTTGCATCTATCGCATAACTGGGAAAGATACAAGCGTAATTTTATACTAAAATCTACTAACAGGTTGGTTGAAACCCAAACTATTTATTTGCTTCAACTTGTTGCTTTACCGTTAACCTTTTCAAACATGGTGGTAATTCCAATTTAACTGATTATTCAGGACGAGTGATTATTCATCAATAATTAAATTAGTTCATTGCAATATATACACCCATAAATGTCTTTGGGGAGTTATTATAATATTATATTTACAAAATATTTATTTATAATTAAAATGATTTAATTAACTTTTGGCGCGACAGCACATGAAGAGCCACAGCTTGTCCGATGGCTTGGTTTCCACAGCTGTTGAGTTCTTGCCTTCGCTACCATGGTGCGCTACCATCTGTAGCTCCCACTTTTTCTCACAATGCTCGATGAACACTGTCTTTTCCTCTCATTGGAATCGAACTCTGAATTCTCGCACCAGAGGAGAGTGCGCTAGCGTAAATTTAATATTTTATTATATTTTTGTTTTATATAGTAGGCTTGGAAAACATGACTACTATTTTCATGCTATCACTTTTCAAAAATTCTGACAGTCCTCTCATTCCATTGTTTTTTTTATGGGACCAAGATTTAATGTTGTTAATCCGGTCATTCTATAAAGGTAATGCATTTTTTGGGGAGGAAGTTAGTGAGAAGAGAAATTCTACTGCCCTTTACTGTTACTGGAATGAGACTATTTAACCCAATCCCGATTGACTTCCCTAAGAAATAGTAAAATCTGGGAAGCTTCTAGGGAGGATATAACCTTCTCCAACACCTTGTACGCCTTCTCTAAGTGATAACATCGCTTTTCCATTAGGAGGTAAGTTGGAGTCTTTTTTTCCATCTCCTAAGAAAATTTGCTGGTGTTATCGCTTTCTAGGGTCAGCTTCTTCATGTAATATCATATTCTACAATGCCCTATGAAGAAACCTACAATCATTCAAAGTCTAATTTTATTCAGTCTGTTGCACGCTTCTATTCTTTTCCAGTTGCAACTACCCAGATATCCCACTTGTTTTTTTCTTATTTATGAGTTGTTCTCGAAGTTACTGATCACTTTTCCCATAAATGCTTTTGCCCATAAGTTCCCTTTCTTCAGAAAGGAATACTGCACCTTTCTTCATGAGGGTGTCGCTCATCTCGTTACAGCCCACGAAAGATCCATTGACACCCGGTATAGAGTAACTTTATTATTTCTTCACAATGTTCTGATTGTGCCATTACTACTTGTCAAGGTTGGACTGAACTAATCTTCGAATTGTGTGAGTTTCCGTCATGAAGTTGCTGGGAAATTTGCCCATAGATTTGAGTATCTGGTCTCAGTCCAGTATTCTCAGGGATCCTCGACAAATCCTATGTATAGCAACATTTCTAACGAAGCAGTATTTCTTATACGTTCAATCAGTGAGAAATTCCATAAACAGGGAGGGATATCCACTGCAGATGCCAGTGAACTCTTCCCTTCCAATAACTTCCCCAGATAATCGGAGCATATCCAACTTCGTCCGTTCTTAACCGCAAAGTAAAAAATGGAATTGAGAATGATCTCCATCCCAGCTGTGAGACCCCATTGCTCCCGACTCGCACAGACTAGCTGAACGTTGGACATTGCCATGGGTTAAGATAATTAATTAAAACATAATAACTAGCTCTTTTTTCCTAAACGATAAACGATGTTTTCAATTTTCCAACACTTTTCAATAAAGAATGGATAAACAAAAGTGAAATAAATTATAAATCTAAAACTTTTAGTACTATATAAAAGTTTTTGAATATATATTTACAAGGGAGAACTAGTAGTTATAGTGCTCATATATTAGTGTATAACTTTAACATGAGTGGCGCTAGTGAGGTGGGCGCTCTAACAGTGTTTATTTTCAAATGGAAATGCTACTGAAACTCAAATAACTAAAACACTAACTCAAATATATACTATAACTGCTGAAGTAGGTTGCTCATTCAACAAGTTCAAACATTTCTGTAATCATACCGACAGGCTTTTTCTCTACTATAACATATATATATTCGCCCTGTAACTAATATTTTACAGTCAGTGATTTTACTATGCAAATACGATGTAAATAAATATAACTATTTTTTAATGTATTGATACTCGTGTCCTATTGGAAAGTTTGGACATATGAGTTTCAAGTTTTTTTTTTTTTTTTATTCCAAATAATAAAGCTTTGGAAAAATTAGTGTGTCGTGTTATCTTTTTATTTCTATTACTACCGTAAGAAGAAGTATTGTATTTATGACAGATTTTAAACTTTGCGTTTTCACCGCAAATATACATGGCTTTTAGAAATTCTCTCTCTTTCTCTTCTGAGGATATCTCTCTCTCTCTCTCTCTCTCTATATATATATATATATAAATATATATGCGAGGTGTGTAAATTAAGTAATGAGACTGATTTTCTAGTGTTCGATCTGGCAACACTGGAGACGCGGCGCATGCGTGGTAGGGCAAGTAAACATCTGATACACTCCAGTGCAAATTTGAAAATGCTAGAGTTGTTGCACTGTCCGTAGTGACTTTTTTTCTGAGCAAGGTTTTTTCAGTGCGTTTTAAAAATGAGTGACATCAATTACGAGCCACGTTGTGATATCAGGTTTTGCTTCAGACTTGGGCACAGTGCAACGGAAACGTTTGAAAAACTGTGCCAGGCCTATGGAGACAATGTTTTGTCGAGAGCACAGGTTTTTTAGGTGGTTTAAGTCGTTTGCAGAAGGAAGGGAATCAATTGAAGACGAGCCTCGCAGCGGAAGGCCTTCATCTTCAAGAACCGACGAAAATGTTGGCAGAATCCGCGATCTCGTGCGTTCATATCGTCGTTTGACAGTCCGAATGATCGGCGAAGAGTTGAATTTGACTCACACAACCGTTCATCAAATTTTGACTAATGAATTGGCGATGAGAAAAATTTGTACAAAAATGGTTCCGAAAATTCTTTCACACCGCGATTTCTATTAATGAGTATTTGGCCAATAATAACATTCCTGTGGCTCCTCAGCCTCCTTATTCACCCGACTTGAGTCCATGTGACTTTTTTTTGTTCCCCAAATTGAAAAATCACCTCAAGGGACGTCATTTTGGAACATTGGAGAATATTCAAACAGCCGTAACCGTCCAACTGAAGTATATTCCAGTATCCGAGTTCCAGCACTGCTATGACGAATGGAAGAATTGTCTTCAGCGTTGTGTGGCTTTCCAAGGTAGTTACTTTGAAGGGGACAATGTTGAATTGTAATTTTATTTGAATAAAAAAAAGATAAATATCAGTCTCATTACTTAATTTACACACCTCGTATATTATATGTGCAGCATAATATTCCGTAGAGAGAAGTTGATAGCCATTTATTCAGGGAACTACACGTCTCACAGTAGCACTAAGAAAGAAGTATGTATTGATGCGAGCCCGCATTACAGTTGAACCTTGTGTGTATAGTATAAACAGTAAAGAAATACATTTCACACCACCCCTCACCGGCTGATTCCTTCACATTTCCTGACTTGGACACCGAACATGTCCACATCATCGAAAAAAAAAACTTTTCTGAAATATCAAAATTTTCTTCTTTGGTCTCTACAAACAATTGTTTAAACTAAACATTAATCTAAATTTATATCACTCTACTTTTCGGAATTAATTACACAGTAATGATGGAATAAAAAATATACTTATTCTTGTATAACTTATTCATTTTCTACCTTCTCTTTCTGCTACTGTGCTACTATTCCCTCAGAACCCCACCAAAAAATACATTTTTTTTTTTAGGAAAATAAAAGTGATACGCATGTATATGTGTAGATAATTATATGTAGTTTAAAGAAAATCATTTGGAGCCAATTTCGAAAAAATTGGGAAAACCTGAAAGAAACATTAAACTAAAGTCGCACTTCTGATTGATGGAATTTGTCTGATAACTTCGTTTCAAATATGGTTATAGTATCTAAACAGAATAATATCAAATTTATGAAATTTCAGCAAATTTTGCGATTTTTGAGACACACAGAGTGTGTCATGCAAAGAGCATTCGCTAAAACATTTATATCATATTTAGGTGGCTCTGAAAACTATTTCCGGTGAAAATTCAAATTTCCAGAAATTTGACACGTTCTCAATACTTCTTTCTTACTTGGAGTAAAGATAGTAAAATATCTTAAATAATGTGAATGGTATATTGTGAGGGTATTTTCAAAGTACCCTAAAAATTGAAAATTGCAGGAAGCTCAACTTAATATTCCGTAAGGAAGGGAATAGGAGCCCGTAGGGAGGGGAGTAAGAGGAAGGCAATAGTGGTTAGCGTACTGGATTCCCATCTGGAGGACCCGGGTTCGAGTCTAGCTGTGCTACCATTAAATCTTTTCTTCCTAGGAGTATCTACAGCTTACTGTCCGGTGGTGGATAGTGTTGTCTATAACGAGAGAACACTCTCTGGAGGCCGGCAATGCACTGAGAAGGCTCCATGGATGTTGAAGCGCCTTAATTTAAAAAAAAAAATATTCCGTTTGGATACTAACACTTGGTGCGAATATGCAATTCTTTGCTGTATTTTGGATGAGAGGATGCGTAACACTAATTTAAAAGGTGTTTGTATCTGCTCGGACAGCCAGGCTGCGTTGAAGGCGCTTAGCTCATGTGTCTTCACTTCCAGATTGGTATTGGAATGTTCTAAAAGACTGGAAGATCTTTCTTCATTGAAGGATGTGCTTCTGGTCTGGGTTTCAGGTCATATGGGAATCTTTGTGAATGAGGAGGTGGATAGGTTTGCCAAATTAGGCGCCTCTTTCCCTTTTATTGGCCAGAGCCTGCTGTTGGTATGTCTTCTGGCACATTTTGTCAGGCTTCCAGACTGGATCACCTCACAGCACTCATCCTTATGGATCAACTCTCTCAGGCATCTGGTTGGCTTCCTCACTGGGCATTGTGGTTTAAGGAGACATCTCTATACAATGGGACTCTTGCCTGACCCCTTTTGTAGAGTTTGTGAGACGGAGGAGGAAACACCCATGCATCTGATGACGGAATGTTTGGGCTGTGAGAAGATTAGGTTTGGGATCTTCGGCCGGAATAGGATGTCGGTAGAGGATCTTAAGCTATGTCCTTTTAAGGTTTTGGTCCGATTTGTTCGGTCTGTGGTGAAACTTAGATGGGTAAAACCTGGGACTGGACTTTTGTTCCAGGCCCAGAAGTTGTTATTCTTTAGCGGTGCTCTATGGGCTCAGGGAGGCTTTGGATAGCGTAGGGTTTCGCCCTCCCCTTCTTTGAATAATAATAATAATAATAATAATAATAACTACTTGGTGCGAAGGTTTTTGGCAAAATCCATCAACCGGAATTGCGACTTTACTGGAAACGGTTTCAAAGTTTTTCTTTAAATACAATAAATATCTATCATTTTTATTTGATACATTTATTCGGAAAAATTGGTTTTTTTGAGGGTTTGCTATGCTTAACTGTTAAATTTTACCCACCCACTTAAGTTTTAATGTACAATAGGAGCATTACCAGAATTCCAAATTCGAAGAACATCGGAATAACAAAGATGTCGTTTAATAGAATAGATTATTAATTTTTGTTTATTATCCCTAAAGGTTTTAGATAATTTTACGAAATTTGTGGCATTCAATTTTCGGTGCGCTCTTGTGGGCTACAATGAAATCACTTCTCTATCTGGCACTTGGGTTTTCTAGATTACTACCTGTCTCCCCGTTCATCATTAATGTTAGGGACAAATGAGTAGAATTTGAATTTTTTTTTTTTAAATGGTCATTTTCTAAATAATTGTATTAATTATTAATTAAGAGAAAGACGTGTGAGTGTTTCCAATACTATATTTTTCCAGTTTTTCCAATTTTTTGTGAAATGGTTTCAACGATTTTCTTTCAATTTTTTTTTTTTTTTATCTTGAACGTCCAACTACCAGAATATTTGGTGTCAGGGACAGGTGCGGAAGCTCATTCTTTACTGTTATCATTTTCTAAATTAATATAAAATTTAGCAGTTATAAGTGGGACTCGAACTGGGGATCTCACAGTTACAAGTCCATTCTCATAACCACTATACCAAACCAGCTCCCTTCTTCCAATTTTACAAACTAACAATGCTCATTTTTTTTTTTTTTTAGTTCTATATTATTTGCATACACTTTTCTTTAAATTTGATTTTACTAGCATTCTAGAGGAGTTGCCACTCAGACTTAGATTACGATTTTAATATTATGTTACGTTTCAGTTTAACCTTAAGAACTAATATAAATTTTTTGTAAAAACTTCATCTTTGTACAATATATTTCGGTTAGAATTTGAGGTTTGTAAGAAAAGAAAGTAGTATGAATGTTTCACACAAATTTTATATGTCAGTTATGTATTGGAATCAGTTGATCGGATTCCAGAGGTAATGGATTTCAGATGTCTTGAAGAGGGGTTTGATATGAAGAATAGGCGGAAGCTAGTTTAGAGATTTATAGAGAGTTATTACTCGAAATACAAACACTGAATTTACAAAAATAGACTATATTTTAACAATAATTTAAATGTGTCAATTGTTAACTACAATTAATATGAAATGATAGAAATAAATAAATAATTTAAAGAGATAAAACTACAAATAATTGAAAATGATTTAAGTAGATAAAACTAAGATGCACAACTATGAAATGTTTGATTGAATGATAATAATTATAAGTTGAACCTTGATAGGGACGCGCTCGCGAAACTGCTGCTGTACTGATCGTTGAAACTATAATGATATAATGATCCTCTCCTCCAGTGAAGCGAAGTTTATATTAGTATTACTCACACATTGACAGGTGGGTAAGTAGTACATACACTAAGACATCTCTTACACTGCGAGAGATGTCTTAGTGTGCCTTGGTAAGGTGGCTTGGTGACCAGTGTGATTTAGGTCAGTGGCCAGTTTTGGCGACACATGGTCGCCCATCGGTGATTTTCAAAGACTGGTAGCCTTGAGTGTTTGTTGGCCCTTGTATGAAGGAATATCGGCCAGGTGGCTTCTGTACAATAATGATCCTTTTAGTGGTGCTTGTCTTTGACCGTGTGTATTGACCCTTGTTTTGAAAAGGCTTTTGTTTGGTGCGGCTCTTGTCTTGAAGATAGCGGCTGGCTGTGGCCACTAGTTATAAACTATCCTTTCTTCTTGTTATCCTTTGTGAAGTTAGCGGCTGGCTGGAGCCACTTGACCTTGCTTGACATTGATATGACATTACAGTTAGAAAGAAAAGAAGAATGGGGGAGAGAGAGAGGATATGTAGAAAGTTTGTAAATTACATAAAATTTATATGTCAATAATAATTAAATCAATAATTTGTTTAATTTGCAGAATGATATATCTATTAATTATGTTTATTAATTCAATAATAAATTAAACAGTCACTCAATTTTCATCAGAACTACTAAGGACTGTTTTTTTATTATCTTGTTTGTTGTGAACGCCCAGTTGTGAAAGGATGAATGAGTCAGTCATTCAAGAGAAAATTAGAGAATGAATTAATGCGGAAAGGATCGTCAGAAATATTTATTATCTATTCTTGTGTGAATACAGATATGTATATATACAATAGTAGGCATGACATATTAAATCTGTACATGTGTAATGTGAGGCGTGCGTCTGTGTGAAACTATCCCCGGCCAAGAGCTGTAAAGTGACTCTCATTCTGGCTATAACGGCTCGTTTTACCTCATGCAAATTCTCTTTCGCTCTTAAAAGTGCTCCATACACATTGTAAAACGAATCTAGGGTATCCATAGCAGACGTTACAACAGCCAACAGAATTGCCGTGTTTACATTAAAATCAGCATTAGCTTTATTTATTCAAGCATGCGCATTATAATACTATTTGTTTAATCAATTATAGAGATGTCTGAGCTCTACGTCATTATGTGACCAATGTAATAATTGGAAGTAGACAAGGCACGCCTTGCCTGTCTATACATAATTAATTATTATTACATTATACATTTTCACTGTAGACCAAATGTTATCTGAGCGATGATAAGGCTAGAGAGTAATTAATTTATAAATAATTGATTATCTCTTGATAATGCAATTTACTAACAAAATTAATACCGCTTCCTTTTCTGCAAAAAGCTTGTCAATTTAACTTGATCATTTTTTTTTTTTAAAGAAACAATCGCCAGCAAATTTGCCACATAACAACTAGGCTCAATAGTTCTATTAGCAACCGCATCAAGGCCTACCATTGAGCTTCTAAGCGCACGTTAACTATGCATTACACCCTCTGCCTGTTCTGAAAGACTGGAAGATCTTTCTTCATTAAAGGATGTGCTTCTGGTCTGGGTTCCAGGTCATATGGGAATTTTCGGGAATGAGGAGGTGGATAGGTTTGCCAAATTAGGTGCCTCTCTCCCTTTCATTGGTCCAGAGCCTGCTCTTGGTGTGTCTTCTGGCACATGTTTGTCGGGCTTTCAGACGTGGATGACCTCACAGCACTCATCCTTATGGATGAGTGCAGTGGGTTGTCGGCAGTCTAAAATGCTCATTGGGGGCCCGGACGGAGCTTTGAGTAGTGGGGTCCGATGTCTTTCACGGACCTCCCTCAGGTATCTGGTTGGATTCCTCACTGGGCATTGTGGTTTAAGGAGACATCTCTATATAATGGGACTCGTGCTTGACCCCTTTTGTAGAGTTTGTGAGACTGAGGAGGAAACACCCATGCATCTGATGACGAATTGTTTGGGTTGTGAGGAGATTAGGTTTAGGACCTTCGGCCGGAATAGGATATCGGTAGAGGATCTTAAGCTGTGTCCTTTTAAGGTTTTGGTCCGATTTGTTCGGTCTGTGGTGAAACTTAGATGGTTTAAACCTGGGCCTGGATTTTCGTTCTAGTCCCAGTGGTTGTTATTCTTTAGGGGTAGCTATATGGGCCCTGGGAGGTTTTGGATAGCGTAGGGTTTGCCCTCCCCTTTTGTGAATAATAATAATAACACCCTCTGCCGCGTCCACTACAATGGCATAAGGGTTTCAACTTCGACAGCCAATCTATGCATGAAAATCCGTCCAGCCGAATAATAACGCATTTCACAAAATCGTGACATAAAATTGTTTACTTTTTTTTTATATATCATCACAGCTTTCACTGAGAAGTTTAAGCATGTTAAGGAAAGAATAAGTGAAGAATTATAGAAACAAATTTCTTAGCAACTAAAGTGTAAAAATCCAATCAAATAAACAAAAAAAAAATGGGACGACGAGTTTGGTGCAGTGGTTACGAGCATGGATTTGAAACTGGGAGGTCCCCAGTTCGAGTCCTGCTGTAACTGCTATATTAGTTTAAAAAATGTTAATAGTAAAGTAAGTGGTTCCACTCCCGTCTAACGTTAAGCCCGTCTGAAAAATACGTATTACGCTACTTTACTTTTACTTACTCAAGAAAGACCTGCTTTTTGTTTTATGGAGGAATAACATTAGTCGTAACAATACGGAACTTGAGATTGCTACTTAGAAGGATTAAGACTGAGAGTTTATGTTGAAATTAGAGCAAACCGGAGGTTGCAGCAATGCTTCTTTTCCTGATGCAGCATCAGGTCGAGCTATACACTACAAAAAAGCGAAAGGAGTACTTCAATTATCGAAAATATAAGTTTTCTATAAAAAAAATGTACATTCGGTCAACTTAAATTTCCAGCGTAAAGAACTAATTTGAGAAAAAAAGCAGCAATTTTCAATTTTTACTTACCCTAAAGCTAAGCGATGCCATTTACCATCCGCTAAAAGTGCCGGTACCAATACAGACTGTGTACCATTTGGACCAGAGTGTACCAATTTGATCGCATCTTGACCAGCTACTTCTACAGCAAAATAACATTCTTCTTGCCTTCTAGATCTTAAACTGAACAATGTACCACCGACAGGTTTCTGAAACAATATAATTATTATTTTTTTAATGAGATTATAATTTGTAGAATTTTGGGGGGGATAGTAAAATTTTAATAGTATAATTTAAAAGAGGATGTTACAAGGTGTGTGTGTGTGTGTTTGTGTGTGTGTGTGTGTGTGTGTCCGTTGGTAACAGAATAAATTTAAGTATTGCAGAAATCTTTATGTGTTGACAGTACACTTTTTCATCAGAGATATTTTCCATGATAGCCTGCTTCTTTTTGTGGTCATCGACCGGTTCCGGGCGTTCGCCCATCATCCGAATGTATTTGTCAAACAGTGTGATAACATAGATTTGCACAGAGCAAATTTAATTGATACACTGACTGGTCTTTAAATGTTTTTAGTTAGGGCCTAACTAGGTTAAGAGGGGGAGGGGGATGGTACCTGAGTGGGGAAAAAAAACCACGTGTTTTTTAAAGGGAACAATGTGATCCTTTAAAGACCGAAACATGTGCTACCCTCTTAACCTGGTTAGCCCCTACCAAAAAAACATTTAAAGACCAGTCAGTGTATCAACTAAATTTGCTCTATGCAAATCTATGTTATCACACTGTTTATCAACTGCATCCTGATGATGGGCGAACGCCCGGAACTGATCGATGACCACAAAAAGAAGCAGGCTATCACGGAAAATATCTCTGATGCTTTCCTTGCTCTACGGAACCAACCACAACAAGTACATTTTTTTGGCTATTTCAATTCTCCCTATCCGTTATGAACTCTACTATAGCAAGTCAGAATTAGATTACCGCTCAGTTTGGGGAAGCTAGTTTTTTTCCCGTTTCACACTTGACATCGGCAAAGAACGTACACCAAAATGAAGGTTAAAGTTCCATTTGAACTAAATTAAATGACTACAAAAAATATATTGAAATATACAATGAAAGTTCTTTGCTCAGAATTAATAACCTTATATATAACCTTATTGTCAGGAACTTGAAAGAAAATATCAAGTTTTGACCTTTCTGTGATTTATTACATATTTTTTTAATTACGATGACCGAATACATATACACACATACAGATACAAAACAAACCACTAAAAAAACGACATTTTCGGACTCAGGAGGAGACCTCAAAACGTTTCCCTGTGATTATGCGATATCTAAAATTTGCTACGATTGTCATCCTTCCTTTTCTTGCAGCAGTAAGATTATAAATAAAAAATTATTACAAAATAAATAAAATACAAAACAAAGAAAATAATTAATAAAGAAAGAAAAGAGAAACTGATACAATATTAATGTATCCATTAGTAAAATGTATTTGATATTTCGCTATCGTCATACATTATTCATTAAAGTTAAAACAGAAAAGATTATTTTCCTTTTTCATATATTTTTTCTCTCTCTTACCTTCTTCTGTTCTTTTATTTGAAACTACTACCTATTTTTTTTTATTTCATATTCCTCATGGTCTCATAAACCCCTCATTGTGACCATTAAAAGCAAGATAATAAAAATATTTTTACGGTTGTCCCTTTGTTAGCCAAATAAACCATTAAATTTTTTACGATCTTAGGTCTCGTTAAATTATATAATATATTGTAATTTATTTCCGGTGTTCTGTCATTTGTGCTTTTTTTTTTTTTTTTTATTTTGTTTATAATTTACATTTATCTGAAACTCAACCATTTTAAACATGTTTTTTTTTTTTTTTTTTTGTCATTCGCTTTTATTATTTTTTATAATATTACTAGCAAATTTTAATATAATAAAAACCTATTCGCACGCAATCATTTTTTTTTTTTTTTTAACTACATTCGCTTTAATAAAAAAGTGTTTATTTTTTATTTATTTATTTATTTAATAACTAGATATTGTCTCATTAGAGATTCACGTAGTGAAAATTATATCTATCTTTCAGGCTGGGCTTTATGTTTAACTATCGACTGGAGTCGACTTTATGTTTATGTAGAGAACGGAGACGGTAGCAATTAATACAACTATATTAAGAATGTTTAATATATTTTATAAATCAAAATCCCATCACCTGAAATCGAAACCAGTAACTCTCTAACGTTCAATTGAACTAGTGAAACACGCTTCTAGTCCTGAACGAACATGGTTTATAACCTGTAAAGTTCAAGCCGCTAAATAAAATCATTAAGTTGATTTTGAAAAATTAACTCTTATTAGTTGGGAGATAACAGTTTTAATAGTTTTTTAGCAATGAGATTGTAAAATAGTTATTGTTACACTTTAGAGTATTATAATAATTACATTGCACAGAAAATTAGTTGACAAGTTATGTTGGGCTGGAAGCTGCTAGTGTAATTCTGTAAGAGAGTTGATGTTTGATGATTGTGCTTGTAGATTGGCTCGAGCGATTTTAAAGTAATTTTAAGAAATATGACAAGTACTTAGAGATTTAGGAATTAGAATTTAATCACATTTAAAGACTATTAATTTAATGACTAGATTAGATTTTTATACATAAATACGGTGCTAAACTAAATATAATACTAGGATAGATAACGGATAGAGTGACCTAACGCGATACAGACTTCTTGATGACAGTATACGAGGTGTGTAAATTAAGTAATGAGACTGATTTTTTTATCTTTTTTTTATTCAAATAAAATTACAATTCAACATTGTCCCCTTCAAAGTAGCCACACAACGCTGAAGACGATTCTTCCATTCGTCATAGCAGTGCTGGAACTCGGATACTGGAATAGACTTCAGTTGGTCGGTTACGGCTGTTTGAATATTCTCCAATGTTCCAAAATGACGTCCCTTGAGGTGATTTTTCAATTTGGGGAACAAAAAAAAGTCACATGGACTCAAGTCGGGTGAATAAGGAGGCTGAGGAGCCACAGGAATGTTATTACTGGCCAAATACTCATTAATAGAAATCGCGGTGTGACACGGAGCATTGTCGTGATGCAACACCCACTTGTTTTTGATGTTTGGTCTCACACGCATGACTCTTTTTCGAAGTCTCTCAAGAACTTCTTAAAAATGTTGGTTTACCATTTGGCATTGAGGCACAAATTCTTTGTGAACGATTCCTTGGCTATCAAAAAAGCAAATCAGCATGCATTTGATTTTTGACTTGCTCATTCTTGCTTTTTTTGGCCTTGGAGAGGTTGAAGTGTGCCACTGCATGCTCTGACGCTTAGTTTCTGGGTCATACTCAAACACCCAAGACTCGTCTCCTGTAATAACACGTTCCAAAAAATTGGGATCGTTTTCAATTGCTCCCAAAAAGTCAAGGCTCCTTTCCTTTCTGATGTCTTTTTGCTCTTGTGAAAGATTTTTCGGAACCATTTTTGCACAAATTTTTCTCATCCCCAATTCATTAGTCAAAATTTGATGAACGGTTGTGTGAGTCAAATTCAACTCTTCGCCGATCATTCAGACTGTCAAACGACGATCTGAACGCACGAGATCGCGGATTCTGCCAACATTTTCGTCGGTTCTTGAAGATGAAGGTCTTCCGCTGCGAGGCTCGTCTTCAATTGATTCCCTTCCTTCTGCAAACGACTTAAACCACCTAAAAACCTGTGCTCTCGACAAAACATTGTCTCCATAGGCCTGGCACAGTTTTTCAAACGTTTCCGTTGCACTGTGCCCAAGTCTGAAGCAAAACCTGATAGCACAACGTTGCTCGTAATTGATGTCACTCATTTTTAAAACGCACTGAAAAAACCTTGCTCACAAAAAAAGTCACTACGGACAGTGCAACAACTCTAGCATTTTCAAATTTGCACTGGACGTGTATCAGATGTTTACTTGCCCTACCACGCATGCGCCGCGTCTCCAGTGTTGCCAGATCGAACACTAGAAAATCAGTCTCATTACTTAATTTACACACCTCGTATGTATGACTGTCATTTCACTTTTGGTCTCTTATATATACTAGCTTCGCCTCATACCATCTGTTTCTTTACAATACAGTCTTTTGTCTTTCAATAACGGTTCCTTGCCCCCCCCCCCCCCTGATCAGCCACTTTTCCTCTAAACCGATATTATAAAATATATTTAAAATTTCTATTTCTCCTGTTTCTTGCTTTCATCACACTAGTGCGAAAGATCTGTTAAATTCCTCTTAAAATCACTTATCCTCATCTAATGATCTGGAGAGGAGAGAGAGCTTTCCCTTGCTCTTTGATCCAACATTGCTATTAGAACACGAACGAATTCTGCCACAACCAGTAACAGTAAGAAGTAAAATTTCATTTTGTTAATATTTAAATCTATAATCAGTATAAAAAATTTTATAGATATAAAATCAGTATAAAATATGTATAGTTCATATTATACAAAGTTGGAGCTATTTTCAAGAACATCGCACTGAAATATCTACTCAGTAAAGTGGTACTTCCGGTTGAGTAATTTTGATAGATAACTTCCTGTCGGATCCAATGAGATTCGTAAATGAAATATTAAGTTTGAACTTTTTGGAATTTTTCGTCTGAGCTATGCTGTTCATTATAAATAAATGCCAAAAAACACACAGACACACATGCAGTGACCATTTTATTTTCTAAAAACAACTTCTTCATATTTAGGAGATCTCAACACGTTATTTCCGGTGGAAACTCGATATCGAAAGTTTGACATGATCACTACGTAATACTTCCTCTTACAACTGTATGAGGAAGTAATAAAGATAAGACACTTCATACATTTACGGTAAATATGGTTACGGTATGGAGGTTTTTGTGGCATTAATTGAGATTAAGACAGTTTTGTGAGAATATTTAATAAAACACCCATGCCAAAAAAAAAAAAAAAGAAGAAAAAAGTAAGATGGTAAAGTTCGTTACGAATTTCTGAAAATTCATAAATTTAGCAAACGTTACAATTACCTAGTTATCAATAAAATTGGAATTAGTGAGTTATGCGATGTTTTTTGTCTCAATAATTACTTTTCTGAAAAACAAATTATTACTCAAAATCTCTCACAATCTATGATTAGATGCGTCATTTATAATCAATAAAAGTTTAAATAAATAAAAATTTATTATTTACAAATACAAATTGCCAATAACTATAAATTTCCAACAACATAGAGACTTTCGTTTTTCAAATTAACATTTAAAAGTTTCTATATATATATATATATATATAATACCTTTTCCTGTGATATAATTAAATTTTTACGGTAACTTTCTATAAACAAAACTTCATTTGTTAGCCGTATATTTTAGATTATATTATATTGGGAAGAGCGTAAATTATATTTTGTTAAAAGTAATAGGTGGAATGAGTTTATTGGATGAGTAATTAGTAGGGTAAACATTGAAAATGTAAAAAGTATCTTCAAAGTTTCCACAACCTAGTCACTACCTCGTGCGCCCCCCCCCACCCACAATTTCTATCAATATCGTT
>JAAEAF010002260.1:67500-72424 GCA_011037195.1 Triatoma infestans
GCCGCGGGTGAGGGGTTATGGCGCTTCCTCGGGTGGGAAACTGGGTCGGATATAGATTTTTATCCCTTTTTGAGTGACAGCGAGTGAGGTGTGGTGAGGAATATATAATTAAAAAAAATGAAAAGTAATTTAAAGAAAATAGTCTCTAAAGCGCAAGAGACAAGAAATGAGGGTTCCCTTACCCAACAGAGAACGTCAGGTGCTTCGGAGGTGAAGGACTCGACCCCCCCTGAAAGGGGAGACTCCAGCCCCTTCCAGCGGAGCTCTAGATTGAAGAGGACGCCGCCAACTACTCCGCCTGTGGCGAAGAGTTTGGTAGAAACAGCGGACAAACAAGAGCTGAAGGAGGTCCCAGAAAGTTCGCTAGAGAGAGTAGAGATTAACGCGGAAGAAGAGGGGGTTGAATCCCCGGCTATTTCACGGGTCCTTGCAGGTGGCTCAATTGGTTCTCCAGAAGAAAAGGATATGGAGGATGCTCGTAAAAGAGTAGACGAGGAACTGCGTAGAATGAGGGACATTATTAAAAAGATGAAACTCGCTACAAGTCGACAGCGGAATATTAGTATGGACATTAAGGACGGCTTGTGCGAAATAGAGGAGTCGGTGGAGGTGGTGGAATCTCTAAGAGGTTTCTGGGGGGTAGCGCTGCAGCGACTAATTAGGTTGCAAGGAAGGGTTAAGCCATCAGGGAGACTGGCGCAAGTGGCCACTCAGACGCCACCAATATCTAGGCCAGCAGCCACACTTGATAAGACGGCTGCCCCTGCGGAAGGAGGAATACTGGAGGCAAGAAGCAGTAAGGACCCGTCCTTAAATGAATGGACTGAAGTTCGTCCTAAGAAGAGGCGAGAGATCCAGAATGCTAACGGCCAACAGGTAGTAGAAGTAGAGACACCTGGTGTAAAAGAGCAGCCTGCTCAGTCAAAGGGTAGGAAGAAGAAAAGAAATAAGAAGAAGACACAGGTGAAGCCCCGCTTAGATGCTCTGCTGATCAAGCCAGCTGAGGGGAAGTCCTATGCTGAAGTTTTAGGAGAAATTCGATGCAAGGTTAAACCAGAAGACACGGAAACAGAGGTCAGGTGTATCCGGCAGACTAGATCTGGTGATATCCTGGTTGAACTAGGGCGTAATACGAAAGACAAAGCTGCTTTTGAGACGGCTATTAATAGCATTCTCCAAGAGAAAGCGAAAGTCCTGCAGCTTGAGCCCAAAGCCTCAGTGGAGATTCGAGATCTCGACAGCCTCTCCACAGAGGAGGAAGTTAAAGAGGCAGTTAAACACCAGTTAGGAGAAAATGCCGGGGACACAAGAGTCCATCTTACCAAAGCAAATAAAAGGGGTTTGAAGGTAGCAGTCGTGCAACTCAATTTGAAGGGGGCAAGCGAGCTCGCGAAAGTTGGATACATCAAGATCGGTTGGGTACGCTGTAGAGTTAGAAGAAGAGCAGTAGTGACGAGGTGCTATAGATGTCTTGGGTTCGGGCACGTCGCAGGAGTTTGTACGGGCATGGACCGTAGCAACCTCTGCTATAAATGCGGCGAAACTGGCCATATAGCGATGAACTGCACAGGGAAAGGAAGTTGCCTGCTCTGTGCGGAGAGGACCATTTCTCCGGAAGCATGCCAGCATCTCCCCGGTTCGGGGTCGTGTGTGGTGTTCCGGGAAGCTTTAGCGCATGCTAAAAAACTAATTGCCTGATGAAGATCCTTCAGGGGAACCTCAACAGGAGCAGAACAGCTGACGCCCTCCTTGGTCAGTTAACCTCTGAGAAAGGGTCGGATCTGGTGTTCCTTAGTGAGCAATACCGGGATCGAGACCTGCAATCCTGGTTCAGTGACCTGCTTGGGACAGCAGCAATTTGGATCCCAGACCTGGGGAAAATTCCAGTTGAGAACCACGGCAGGAGGAATGGCTACGTCTGGATAAGGAGCAAGGGGGACACGTACATCAGTTGTTATTTTACCCCCAACGAGAGCATACATGCTTTTAAAGAGAAGCTGAGCTCCCTAGAGGATGAGATCTCAGGCATGGCTGGTAGGATATTGGTGGTGGGTGACTTCAATGCCAAGGCAGTTGAGTGGGGGATGCCATCATCGGACAGGAGGGGTAGGCTGACTCTGGAGATGGTTGCCAGAACGGGGCTTGCCGTTCTGAATGTTGGTTCGACATCAACTTTCCGACGTCCCGGCTACACCGAAACGATACCGGATATCTCCTTGGCTTCTGAGCGATTGGCATCGCGAATCGAGAACTGGGCAGTAATAGAAGATTATACCGGGAGTGATCACCAGTACATCACATTCGAAATACGTGAGAGGACTTGTGCCAACAGTCTGGAAAATCAGGAGATCTACCCGAAGTGGAATCTGGACAGGATGAATACAGAGCTATTCTCCGAAGTTCTTAGGCGTGGAGGAGCCCAAGTGAAAGGTATAGTGACTGAAGGGAAAGTGGGAGCTGAGGCCGTCGTATCCTCAACCATGGGAATTATTGCTGAGGCTTGCCAACAGTCAATGCCGCGGAAGGGGCCATGGCACGGTAAGAGTCCTGTTTATTGGTGGACGCCGCATATCGCGAACCTACGGAAGGAGTGTGTCAGGCAAAGAAGAAGAGCCCAACGAGCTGGACGCCGACCAGACGCCAACGTACGCTCGATGGAATATAAAGCCGCAAGACGAGAGCTACGACGCGCAATCTTCGAAAGCAAGAAGCGATGTTGGGAGAAATTGAAAGAAGAAGTGGATATGGATCCATGGGGACTTGGTTATAAGATAGTGACACAGAAATTAGGAGCGTTTAAGAAGCAGGCAGTAATGGATGTGTCAACCATAGAAAATATAGTGAGGACGCTTTTTCCTTCGCATCTAGAGCGGAGGGAGAGGGACTATGGTGATGTAGGGGATTTTCCCCTGCTCACAAATGAAGAGTTGGAAAAGGCACTGTGCTCTTTAAAAAACAAGAAGGCTCCGGGCCCTGACGGGATTCCCAACGAAGTACTAAGGATTGTAGCGCAACAGAATCCCGGATTATTGCTGGGAATGTTCAACGCTTGCTTGAAAGCTGGAGTGTTCAGCTCAAGATGGAAAATAGCGCGCCTGGTCCTCATCAGTAAGGGAAAGGGTGATCTGCAACCTTCGTCATTCCGGCCCTTATGTATGTTGGACACTGCAGGAAAATTATACGAGAGGCTTCTACGAGAGAGGTTGACGCTAGCGATCCGAGCGGCAGGAGATTTAGCTCCGAAGCAGTATGGTTTTAGGACTGGGCGATCAACTGTGGATGCGATAAGAGAGGTCACTGAAGCAGTGCGCAGAGCTGAAAGCTACAATCACCATTCTCGCCGGGTGGTACTTTTGGTTACGCTCGATGTGAAGAATGCTTTCAATTCTCTTAGATGGACAGATGTGCTGCAGGCGTTAGAGGACAACTTTCGAGTTCCGAAATATCTCTTGCGGGTGTTAAGTGATTATCTGAGAAATCGGACGATCATTTACCAGACTTCCGGAGGACCAAGAGCTTCGGCAGTGACAGCAGGCGCAGCTCAGGGCTCTATTTTGGGTCCTGACCTTTGGAATGTAGCGTACGATAGCCTACTCAGGCAAGAAATGCCAGAGGAAACGGTCCTAGTCGGATATGCAGACGATGTGGCTGCGCTTATCGCTGCTCGCGACACCAACAAAGCCCAGCTAAAATTGAATCAAGTGATGCGTGTCGTCAATAGATGGATGGCCGAGCATGGGTTGTCGCTGGCATTGTCCAAGACAGAGATCGTGGTTCTAACAAAAAAAAGAATCCCCACGAGCATCTCATGGCGCGTTGGAGAGGAAGCCGTGATCTCTAAGGATGCCGTAAGGTATTTGGGACTAACAATCGACAAGAAGTTGGCTTTCGGCAAGCAAATACAGTATGCAGCGGACAAGGCCGCGAAGCATACTGCTGCACTGAGCCGATTGATGTTAAACGTTGGCGGCCCACAGGCCAGTACGCGTCGTGTACTAATGAGAGTGACCCATTCGATACTCCTCTATGGAGCCGAAGTGTGGGCAGATGCGCTCAATAAAGAGACCTATAGAAAAAGGCTAGCCAGGGTACAGAGGCTGGGTGCATTAAGGATCGCCTCTGCGTATCGCACTGTTTCCGAACCTGCAGTTATGGTTATCGCCGGAGTGATCCCCATTGCATTCCTTGCAGGGGAACGAAAGAGATTGTATGACAGGAGGGCGGAAGGAAGAAAAGAAATACTCTCCAGGAAGAAAGAAATCGAACCTTCCGGAACTGGCAGGCCTCCTGGGAGAGCGATCAGCGGGGTCGATGGACTGCCAAACTAATCAGGGGAGTTAAAGAATGGGTGAGAAGACCGCATGGAAAGGTAGACTTCTACCTCACCCAACTTCTGAGCGGGCACGGGTATTTCAGGACGTACCTGAAGAGGATGGGGAAGGCTGAGGAGGACGCGTGCCTCTACTGCCCGGAAAGCAGAGATGATGCCTCGCACACCTTTTTTGCGTGTAACCGATGGCAGCGTCTGAGGAGGGACTTGGAGGCGGTGATTGGGCGGCAAACTCCAGACTCTCTGGTAGAGACAATGCTGTTCAGCGAGACGAACTGGAGTCTGATAGCGAGATACGCGAGGGAAATTCTCGTCGCAAAGAAGAAGGATTTAGAGGAACAGGAAAGGAGGAACCCCTAGGGGGTTAGGACAGAGGCCTAGCCTGATGTAGTGCTGGAATCAGCGAATCCAGGCTAGGTCCCAGCAGAGGGGGGGTGTTTTAGCCGGTAGTCTCCGGGAGTCCGGCACGGCGTGCGTAAATGCATTTCACCACCCCAAAAAAAAAAAAAAAAAAAAAAAATTATTATTATTATTATATACTATTACTATTATTATACTATTACTATTAATATTACTATTATTATTATATATTAT
>JAAEAF010002260.1:72444-120866 GCA_011037195.1 Triatoma infestans
TTCGACGAATTTCATTAAATTTGGTATACAAACTATAAAATTTGTCAATTATAATTTTGAGAACAGGAGTAAGAGAAAGTTGTGTGAGTGTTTCACACCAGATTTTTTTTTTTTTTTTGTTCCAAGCTTAAAGAAAATTGTTGGAGTGGTTTTTGAGGAAAATGTCGCACATGCAATTAAAGGATTTTCTTCTCCACAAGAATTCTAGTAATACATTTACTATACATCACTATTACATAAGAGAATACTCAAGAGAATCAATTTCAATGTAAAAAATTTTAAATAAGTATAATAAATTTTTCTATATTAGTTAAATGGCAAAGTTTATTGAAAATCGTCGGAATTGTTCTTGAAAAAATCGCGAAAGATTGGAAAAACTCATTATAAAGTCGCATTGCTGGTTGACAGATTTTGATTGATACCTATGTGCCGGAGTCTATAAAAAAACAACTAAACCGCGCACGAAACCAAATGAGTTAGGTCGCGGCCCCTTTGAGGGATTGACTTTGTCTCGCTATTTAAAAATTATTTCATCGCCCGCATATTTCCCACGCCTTCCCGCCCTTTTACCTCCCTCTTGGGGGGTGGGATTGGCGGCGCCTTTTATCTTTCCTGATTCCCGCTTTTCGATTTTTTTTTTCCCACACTCTTAAACCGTTCTCCTTCTATAGAATTACTTCATTTTCTGTCTAGCTCTTGCCTGTGCAGCTTGACCTTCCGCTTCTTTTTAAGCAGTTAGTAGTGTGTGTAAAATTCGCCTTTACATTTATTCGCCGTATTCGCGCCTTTCGCCTTCGTTAATATTCGTTATCTTCTTGAGACACAAGTCTCGCCTTTCCTCGCCATCATCTGGAGAATCACTCACCTTCCGCGCCTGGGCTCTTCTAACACCATCAGCCGCTTCAACAACAGCGTCATCCACTTCCACGGAGCACTCTACCTCCCTTCCTTTCACCTGATATCCTTTCTTTCGCCACACACACCCACAGCACATCCACATTCAGACGTCACAGCTTCCTATCCCCCCTTCTGCCTATCACTTCATCGCCTTTGCGTCAGCATTCGCAGTCATCAAGAGGGTAAGTCTCGCTTGTTTATTATTTCTTATTATAATTCAATTTTCTTCCGTTCGCCTTTTTTCTCGCCTCTGATTTTCGCCTCAACGTTCACCATCTCGCCTTGGGTATCTGCCGCGCAGACACTATTCAATTCCCTGATAATATTAGCTCTATTCCCATTTATCTTGGTGCGCTTTCATGATAGCCCTTTGTTTTATGGGTATACACACAGTATCAGGGGGACAGGGTAGGGGAAAGGACTGGAATAAATAGTCCTGTGTTGAAAAAATTCCCCATACATGCCGTAGACATTTTATACTGCATTCAATAAAGTCGCACTTTCGGTTGATGAATTTTTTCGAAATCTTCAAGTCAAATGCTGTGGTAGTAACTATAGGGAATAATACCAAACTTGAGCTTCCTGCAATTATTCAATTGAGATATTTTATTCACTCATTTCACACGTTCACAGACACACGCACACACACATACACAGAGACCATTTGCTAGAAACATTTCTTCTTACACAGGGTGTCTTCGAAACATGTATTTCTGGTTGAAATTCAATTTCGGAAAAATTTGACACGTTCGAATATTTCCTTTTACTAGGAAGTAAGTGAAATTAATAGGAATTGTCTCTTGGATGGACAGAGTAGGGGAAACGGCTGTTGTTGTGATGGAATAAATAGTCCTGTGTTGAAAACATTCCCCATTCATGCCGTAGATAATTTATACTGCTTATATCAGCCGCATCAAGTACTAGCCTCGCCGCTACTGGCACATTTCAACCAAGCTTCCCCCTCTGTAAGCTTTGTCTAGCTGCAACCAAGAACCAGAAAAAAAAAAATCGTATAAAAGGCTCAGCATTCTCAGGGCTAAAGTGGGTTAAAAATAAACATTTGTAAAGTCTGAAAGATCAGCATTAGTAAAAGGAAATATCCAGTCAAACATTCAAGACCTTACTATTATTGAGGTGTCTATTACAACACAACTCTCAAAAAGTTACTCAAGTTACTGTTTTAATAAACTATCAGCTGTATGCAATCAGCTTTCTGTTAAAAGCCTTTTTAGAGGATAGAGTTTTTCACCAAATTAATACCCTAGCTAATTGATGATCATTAGAACAACCAAGCTCAATAAGCTGATCTATCTAACTAGGCAATCCTACATTACCATGCAGCAACCTAACTCTTCGGTCGATCAGTCAATTCTCTCGTTTATCCTCTCTTTTTAAGAAAAGTAGTAAAAGTTGTAAAAAGTTCAAGTAATGAGTTGTAATTTTTGTTTTCATCAAGAATAACCAACAATCGTGGAACAGAATCTGTAGATCATAGTAACCTCCAACATATTCCCGGCTCCCAGCTGCTATTATGAATCGATCTTTGGAAAGTCTATTCTCTACTGTATCTATGTTATTGGGCAGAGGCTCCAATCTTTCAGAGAATATTGGTTAGCTCAGCAATACTGGGAAATATCAGAGCTTTCGCCAATCGTAGCCTGTTTTGTTTGTCTGTTGACTGGTTTCCGATATTCTTAATTTTTCAGAGAATGATGACTTTCAATGTTCGGAGCTTCTATTTCAGAATGAAGGCGATTATAAAAGTAAGTGATAAGATAGTTTTCTTGGTTAGAGACTGGCCACCTGAAGAAAATCTTCTATATAATAAGAAACTTGTATCCAAATTTTGTTTCAGCAAGAAATTTAGCTCGTAAGCGCGGTTCTGTGGGGAAAAGAAATCTTAGCCTTGGTATCAGAAATCCACAGCATGGTGTTCATTAATGACTGCTTCTACCTTCTTCTTAAGAAAACATCAGCCATCGATTAGTTTAGATTGATTAAGTTGTATTTATATATAAGAGGGTCACAGAAAAAGAATATTGAGATATGAAAAAAGTAATTATGGATTAGAGTTCTAATTCGGTCATTAGGTCTTAAACCTACTGATCAGATGTACCTTCAAATCTGCCACAGTTGTGGAATCAATTTCCGCTTTCAAGATGCTGCTAATCAGATCAAAATTACTTATACGCGCATTTTCTGGATTAGTTTTCATGCTTCAACGGTTAGTTAACAAGTTCAGTAAATTCCACGTAATTAGGACTTTTTTTTTTTTTAAGGCTTTTTTGCATAAATGGACTTGACGCTTTCATCTTGCAGAAAAATCATATTGAACTGCAAGAGCTTTGAAGCAGGTGGAGAGTATTTTTGAATTTATTTGGTTGTATAGTAAAACACGTTGAAAGATATCATCTTTGAATTATCTGGAGCAGCGCTTGATTTAGTATTATTTTGCAAAAGTGAACGCCAGAGATTTAGAAAACTGTCTAAACCGTTTATTTGCTTAAGTAATATTTCAAGATTTGCTCTTCTTTAGAGATGTCTAAACATAAGGCCCAATACTCAGCGTTGGTAAGAACGATACGAGATTTGTTTCCTAAAGAGATGACTAATGAGGTCAGTAAAATTGATTCCTACTTAAATTTATTAGGGATACTGTGTGTGTACCCATAAAACAAAGGGCTAACCATGAAAGCGCATCAAGATAAATGAGAAGAGAGCTAATATTATTATCAGGGCATTGAATAGGATAGGATGTTTTACTGAAATTCTTCCTTTCTTTGTTGATCAGCTCAGTTCTTTTATAATTAGCTGTCTTTTATAAAATATATATATATATTTCCATAATAACAAATTTTCTTAAAGGATAAGAAAAGAATTAAAAAGAAAAGTAGATAATAGAAAAAAAAGAAACGAATAATTCAGATGCGTATTGTTATAAGCGATGGAAAATGAGTGAGAAGATGCACAATAGGAGGTTATACTAACTCCACTTTTCCCACCTTTATATTTTTTCCCAACACGGCACAAATACCCCTACAAACCCTTATATATATTTGTATATACACAAACAGACAACATACACCATAGCAGAGAAAGTACAACAACAACAATAATAATAATAATAATACGAAGGGTTACTGTTACTGACGTCAGCACAATAGTTTCCTACTTCCTTCCTTTAACAACAGGGCTCCTTATTAAACAACCAACAATTATTGTATATATATATCTAATCATGTAACTATGAAATATATATATATATTAAACTGTTTGAAGTACACGGTCGTTGACAGGTGTTTTTATTAAATCTTCAATCTTGCAGACGCAGCATTATAATAACAACTATGCTAATTACTTTGACAGTTTGCGTAGCCAAATATTAAAATAAAATTATAGATTTCTAGACGTTAGACGTCAATTCAGTCTCCTAGAAATCAACAGTAAGTTAATGCAGGATACGGTTTTCTTTTCTTAATATCAAAATAAAGAATATATAATGAAGTAGTGGCTGTATCACAGAAATTTACTAAGGTGTAAGTAACTCTGCAGCGAATCAGGATCTTTATGAATGGAATGATTTCTATATGAACACATTGAAGGCTTGCTGAATTTTACACTTTAATGAAACCAACAATAAGGTTTTTCTGTGGCGAGAAAACATTGCCCTGAGACTAGAACTTTATTCAGCAAACTCTAAGTGCCAATGGCTACAAATATTGACGCAACATAAAAAAAAAAAAAATTCTTATTATTCAGTGGTCTATTTAAAAATGCAGATGGCAAGGCGTAGGCGTTCTCCACTTCAAGGATAACCCGAAAACCAATCAGTTCATCTACGACAGAAAACTTCTTTCTGGATCAGAGTGGACTGGAGCCCTCAAATTAAATATGAATTATGCCCCTCTTCGTGGAGTTCCCGGTGCCGGAGGAAAAGCGATCGGAGATGTCGGACCCCTCTGTCGTAAATGCGGCAGAGAGTCAGAAACCCCAGCTCACGTGTTGGGAATCTGTCCACAGAGCATGCTCCTCGTCACCCATCGACACCACAGGGTTAAAAAAAGAATTGCTGAGCTTCTCACTGAAAGAGGATACACCTGTTTCGACGAAGTTCACTGCATCGACACGGATGGTTCAAGCAGGTTTGTCGACATCGTTGCATTTAAAGAGAAAAAAGATGCTTTGATAATCGACCCAACGATCCGATTCGAAACGAACGATCCCAACCAGGGAGTGAAAATCGACGAAGAGAAAAGGTATATATATGAGAAATGCATTCCTCACCTGCAAGAAAAATACCGGGAAATGTTCGGGGATCGTAACTATATCGTAAAGGGTTTATGGTTCGGAAGTAGGGGAGCAATACCCCGCACTACGAGTGATTTCTTCGACCAGGTCGGAATAGACAAGATTCATCTTCTGACCATTACCGAGCAAATTATACTCGATTCGCTTGGTATTTTACATAACCATTTATATGGTCAATAACGACAGCCTGGTCAAATTTCATTTATTTTAATTTTTTTGTATTTGTTTTTTGTATTCCATTGTTTTCTGTTTTTTTTTAGACTTGAGATTTACATCTTGTGTATACAGTTACGTCTTGTAGATATTATTTTTATGACTTTATTTTTTACGAATAATGACAGACTGTGTTTTGATTATCATTTCTAATAATCTTTATTAATATAGGTTAAACCTTGACTCGAACTTAATTGAGCAGCCCCACATTTCGCACAATTTTTTGTGGAATAATGTGCTTTCTCTCCTCCTTGTAGCAATTGCAGGTAATTTCTAATAAAAGCCAGATAATTTATTTGGCTGATGAATCGATAGATAAACAAAGTAGATAGATAAACGTACTGTATTTAGTGCTTTGTTTACACATTAAACGGGTTCTGTGCTTTATAATAATGTATACAAGTACAAGTTATTTTATTATAAACTTAATAATAGTTTCTTACTCATAGACACATAATTAAAATAAAACAAATATTCCTTAATGTTTATCAATTTAATTATTAATGATTAATAAAAATTAGTAAAAAATAAAGTAAAATAAAATATGATAAAATTAGAAAATTATTTATGACACTATTTCTTTATAATTATTATCCTTACTATATAATTGTTGGCTATTATTATTGTTTTGCATTAAATAATCTTTTCCAAACTTTTTATTTATTTACAAACTATTCCTCAAGGCAAAAAAATAAATTTTATTTATATGGTTTTTATTAGGTATAATAATTAGAATATCGCATAAATTGATTTTGCTAATAATAATTTCTGACAGGTAATGTTGTCTAATTGGTTCATAAATGGGACACTGCATTAACTGGTGCTCCAGAGTTTCATCTTTACCTGAGAGACAGACAATGCAGACAGACAAAGTATAATGGATGGTAGCCGCCACTTTTGGACCATATTCTTACCGATTTGTCTGCTAGATACTCTTAGCTTACTTACCACCCTAATTCTATCTATCGCACTACCGCCTCTCAGGTAATCTTCTGTTGCACCTAGCCCACTTATGTCTATAGACTGAACTATAATTTGAGTTTATTGCCCTTTGTATGTCTAATGAAACTGAATGATTTGTCCACTTGTCAATTAAACTTGGAATCTTTTGTTTAACTATATTTTATATCAGTTACATCAACAATATCAGGCTCCCCAATTACAGTTAACCATCTCCGCAGCTGACTGATCAATTCCTTTCTGCTCCTCTATTCTTTAATCTATCCGGTTGCATAAGCCCATCAAAGCATAGTTTTGGAAGTCTGGTTTCCTCCATCATCAGAACTCGAAGCCAATATGACAATATTTTCTTAAAAATTGCAGCGCTTAAAGGAACCCTACCAGTTTCTAATCGGACTATGTAATCAGGAGTGGTTTTAGGCAAACAAAAGAGCTGTTTGAAGAATCTCACCAGCCCTCTTTCTATAGTATGCAAATATTGCTGTGCCCAAAATTCTGAGCCATAAAGAAGTGTAGCAAAAATGATCGCATCAAACAGGTTTAACCTTGCTTCCCAGCTATTGCATTTACTTCTACATAAAATGCTGATAATTTTGCCAACCTGAGGCGTCGCTGTATCTAAAAAATATTATGTCGAACGTTTAAATTTGCAATGTGTAGTAAAAGGGTCTCCTAAGTATATATACTGTTTATCGAATTTCAAGGATTCTCCTTGCCAATAAAGGTCTTTTATATGTGTAGTTCTAATTAGCCTTACTATATGGTATCACTTTTGCTTTTTTTTTTTGGGTTTAAAGTGATCGAATGTTTTTACAGTAATTTCAAGTATTTTCATCACTCCAAGATTGACTAAGTAGCACAACATCATCAGCGAATAGCAACATGGCTACTTCCCTTCTACTATTTATACTTAAGCCCTTACAGTTATGCTGATCAAAATAATCGATTATATCGTTGATAAATAGAATGAATAATAACGGGCTCAAACAATCGCCTTGTTATATCTCTTTAGTAATCTCGATTTCTACTGCATGGTATTTGTGTTTTAAAAACATTCCCACATTGGCATACAAATTTCTCAAAATTCTTATTATTTTGCTACTTAATCCCATATAATATAAGTTATTCCATAGCTTTTCCTGATCAATGGAATCGAATGCCCTTTTAAAGTCCACGAATATTCTATCCGCGAATATTTTCTGAGTTCTGTGCTTACTGTGAACGTGTGTACATCGCTCTGTGTTGAATTCAGTTTTTTTGGTAGTTACAGTTGACGTATTGGCTTGAAACTTTCACAGTAGATCATTTAAAATACTAAGTTTAATAGCGTAAAATTTTACACTAATCCGAATGGTATTTATTGAGCTATAAATTAATTAACTTTTGTATTAATAGGTATAAGAATTTAGTTTGTTTCAGTGGATAAATGGGGATTGGTGTACTGGCGGCATAGTGGGGATTTTACTACAATCTTATCTGAGCCGGTTGTTGATAAACTTTGGTTTCTTGTAACTACTACTACTTGTATTTACTTCATTCGTTTATTTAATTTCGTCATATACATTTCTATTAAAAATATTTTTTATTTGAAAATTATTATGTCTACGCAAGTAACTAATGAGCAGCTCGCTGCATTAATAGAAAAAATGAGTTTAAATCTTCAAGAAGAAATACGTAAGAATTCTGTTGAAATTAAATTGTTTAGAGAGCAGATAAAAGAAACTAGGAAACATGTTCTCGAAGTAGAACATGTTCAAATGGATATAGTTAAGCAATTAACCGAGCACGAGATTCAAATTAAAAAATTAAACGATTTCTACAGAAGAAATAATCTAATTATATTTAATATAGAAGAATTTCCAAAAGAAACAAAGTTTAATTTAATACAACGCATCATAGAAGTCTTTTCTACTAAGATAAGAAGTTATTCTAACTCCACAAGACATTGATAATATACTACGACTTGGTAAAAACCATATTAAAAGACCAGTGTTACTCAAGCTGCATTCCTTTTGGCAAAAAATAGCTATACTTAAATCTGCAAATAAACTTATAGGTACAAACATTGTTGTTTCAAACGATTATTCCGAAGAAATAAGAACTATTAGAAGAAAACTGATACGTATTTAAGAGAAGCTCGTGGAAATAACAATGTAGCATTCTTGAGATATAATAAATTGATTATTGATAAAAAAGAGTATATTTTAGAAGATTGTACACAAAAGGGCTACACAAGTGTACAGGCAAGCAATCATCGAATTTATTCGCAATTACTAAAAGCCATAAGGAACAAAAGAAACCAACAAGAACGTAGAGAAACCCAAAAATAAGCCTAAAAGCTCCAAAAGTAAAAGTCAATCAAGGAAGAGGAAAACAGCGTCAAATGGTTCACTAGCTGCGCAGCTGAGGAAATTCGGATCTCTCGAGACGTTTATAAAGAGATTTGATTTTACACCTGAAGAGGGAGTTATATCAGGTCATCCAACAGATAGTACATAGCAGAGAATATATAACGATCGGAACACCATAGTAGAACCAGGTAACCGGAATTATGAACTAGGCGATTCTAAAATATGATTTATTAGAACTGTGCTTCTTAGATGGTTTCCAAAAACTCAATAACTTAGATAACAAAGAAATAGAGATATTATGTATTTTTAATATAATTTGTTTAGTAGAAACTTGGCTTACTACAGTTGATATAAATTTGCCCAGCTTTTTGTAACAGTCTAATATTTATTTGTCGAAAGGAATTAGAGAAAAATCAAGAGGCCGGGCTACTGGCGGATTAATTATTTTAGTTCAAAATTATATAAATATGGTAAAAGTAATTAAATTTAATGAATTATGTAAATAATTATTGAATTTTCTCTAAATGCTGAAACTTTTATATTATGTAATGTCTACTGGCCACCCTCCGCAAATTCGGTTCATTCTGTTGACATGTGCACTGAGATACTTGATCGATTATTATTTAATTTGGAGACTAGTCCTAAATCTGTTTATAAAATTATTGTGGGAGATTTCAACTGTAGAATCGGGAACCTGAACTGTTTTGGAAATGACTTTTTTGAAGGTCTTAGAATGAATGGGAAGAGCTGCGGATTAGACAAGAAAATAAACCATATAGGCAAAATGTTCGAGGTATGTTTGCCTGTAATGGCAGAAGCATTCTGATACCGGGACAAATTTTACTAATGTTTCTACTAACGGTAATAGCGTTATCTATTTAGTATGGGCAGATATGTTAGCTATAAAAATATTGTTCATGATTTTAAAGTAATCAATCTAACCGAGCAATCAAATCATTTATCCTTAAATGTAAATACTAATAGTTTTAAATTTAATAATTAAAAAGCATATTCAATTAACGAGTACATTAGATGGGACATTAACAAATTAACTTTATTTCAGAGCAATTTATGTAGCAATAATATTTACTTTCATAGTACAAATGTAGAGGAACTGAATGATAAATTTTTAGCAGGAATTTATAAATCAGTAATTAAGAGTGGCATGTTAATTAGAGTGGCATGATTACTAGTTACAGTGTTAATTACAGTAATTACAGTGGCATGTTAGTAAAGACACGAATTTATAAAAATAGTTTTAGACAAAATAGGAAACCTTGGTTTAATTCGGATCTTAGAAATATGAAACGACAAGTTAGATACTCTTATAAGGCATACAGAAAAGATGTAAACAATTCCGATCTGCTCCAAGATTATTTACTATTGAAAAATAATTACAAAACTGCTTTAATTAAAAGAAAGAAATAATTACACACAAATAATGAGTAAATTCGCAAATGTTAGCAATAGCAAAGAATTTTGGGGACCTGTTAAACTCTATAACGGAAAGTCTACACAATGTGACAACATCGATATTAAAATTTGGCTCCACTATTTTTTTAAAATTCTTTATCCACCCAGAGATAATTATGTAAATTATTCATTTCATTTGTTTGCCACCCATTTTTAGATCGAAACTTTGAATTAAGGGAATTGCAATCAATAATAAATACAGTCTAAGAATAACAAATCGCCTGGATTAGATAAAATGCCGAATGAAATTTTTAAAAATTTAATACCAGAATGGGAGCATTTATTTGCTAAATATGTTTAAAACCGTCTTAGAAAGTGAACAAACTCCTAAAAAAAATGGTCTAAAATTCAGTTATATTTGCTGTATAAAAAAGGGGACAATTCTAATCCCGAGAACTACAGGGGCATAGCTTTGATAAACTATATTTGTAAATTGTTTATCAGAATGTTATCAAAATGCAATGGGCAGAAGAAAATGAAATTTTCTTTGAGGAGCAGGTTGGTTTTAGACAAAATCGCAGTTGCCTTGATCACATACTTCAATGATTTGGTTGCTCGCTTCAATGATTGGAATTGACACTAGACTTAAAAAAAAGTTATTTTTATCGGAATCGATCAAAGTAGATTATGGTATGGGGAATCATTTTACAATTAAATGCTACAAAAATATTTTTGCACATATACAAAATTGCCAAGAAGCCCGCTTAGTCGAATTACTACCATTAGTTAGTTACCATTATAGTTTGGTACCTATGGAAGTGGCAAAAGGTGTTTCAGCATACTGAATAAAATTGCAGTCTTAAAATATTGGCAGTGAAGTTTAGTTGTAAAAGCCAGAAATATAGCAATGGAAATCATGACGCTTGAACAAAGAAATTTCAGTTGAAGTTAGCGAAATTTACTAAGTAGTTTATGTGTGATATAGCAGTTGTGTGATATATTGATCTCGGTACTTCTTGATACTTGTTACAAACAAATTTTTTTTTTTTTTTTTTGTCCAAGGAAGTTAGTTTTGAGAAGACAGTAATTGAATAATTAAAAAATAGTAGCACATTATTAGAAAAGTAATTATTAATGAAGATCATTATTATACGTTATACATAAGAAAATCATTATACTTAATGGACATATTAGGATTCGAAGAGAGGGAACTAAAGCAGAGAGAGGGACACAAAATTGAGAGTCACTCTCGCTACTTAAGCCAGACTAGAGTGGGAGACTCTGTTTAAATACAGCTGCGCTAGCCCTACAGAGGACAGTCTTTAGAACAGTTTATTCAGTAGTTACAACGCGTCAGCAACCAACTAGTACCCTTCTCTTCATTCATTCTAAATATCTCGCTACCATTTTCCATATTCGTGTCAAGTCCTGGCAGTTAGTGTTATTTTCTCATTATACAGTGTCCAGCATTATTTCCATCTAAATTTATCGACCTTTTTGTAATAGGATTCGAAAAGAGAGATTTAAAGCAGAGATAGAGAGAGAGACACACACACACACACACACACACACACAAAATTGAGAGTCTCACTCGTTACTTAGGCCAGATTAGAGTGGGAGTCTCTGTTTATATACAGCAGCGCTAGCCCAGGGGACAATCTTTAGCACATTTATACAGCAGTTACAATGCGTCAGCAACCAATTACTACCTTTTTCTTTACTCACTCTAAATCTCTCGCTACAAATTTCTATTTACGTGTAAAGTCCTGGCAGTTTGTGTTACTTTCTCATTATACAGTGTTCAGCATCATTTCCAAGTTTATTTAACTCTCAAACCCAATTTTCTTCTTCTCATATCCAATCCATTATATATTTATATTAAACTGGATTTGCAAAATATATATTAGGTCAGTTAAAGAGTAGCCGAGATCTATACATAACTGTTGAATCACACATTAAACTAGTTAGTAAATTTCGCTAACTATTGGGGGTAATGCTTCAGCTAGTTTTTTTTTTTTTTTTTTTTTTTTTTTTTTTTTTTTTTTTTTCCTCCCTGCAGTTTGTCAGGTTAAAACACGACCAATTAACTGAAAATTTCACAATCTCTTACTACATATAAGGGCTTGCCGAGATAGTGGACGACTGTCACATCAATACAAAGTAGTACATGTATAGACAAGAGAGCAGAAAAGAAATTTTAGTTTACAGAAGTTTTGGCTTTATTGCCCTCTTTCCAAGACCTGTCGCTACACAACTGAGACGAGCAATTCTTTATAACCTACAACAACTCTAGAGAAACGTTCTACGAAATCTTCGAATGCATATTCATCCACAGAAATTAGAGATTTCTACTGTTTTATAGGGAAAAAATTAACATTTTACGAAATACATAATTCTTATAATATTTAGTTTATTAGTTTAAAAAAAAAAAAAAAATCTAATAATTAAAAGAAGAATAAGGGGAAAAAAATGACAGAATATAAAAAAATTTGTAATGAATAAAAGCATAAAATAAAATTGTTATAGATAATCAGATAGAAACAAAACTGGATGTAGTATTCTCCTGCTAGCATGAGGTAGACTGCACGAACCACGAACTAGATTGTTACTCAACGATAGAGACAACACATACACACATACACACAAACATGCAAAGCCATTTTAACATTGTATACATATCAACAAAGTAAACAAGTGAATGAAACATATATATATATATAAATTACGTACATACAAACAGACACATATACACAAACAACAACACACTCATATACAGACATACATACACTTCTAAAGATTCACTGTAACCTATATATATATTACACTGCTAGAGACTAATTCGGTTTTATGGAAAGGGCGTATTTAGCATTTAGACGGTGGATCGTTGTGACTAGCATATTAATCTACTTGTGTCTACCGCAACTTCCTGCTCGTCATATATACTCAAATACACACACATAAACCAACAATCATGTTAGAAACATGAGCTACTCGCTTAGTATTAGAGAGTTAGCTCAACACTATTGCGCACTGCTCACGGTTCACACTAAGCTTAGTTATTTCGTATCACGTATATATATATATACATAGAGGCATGTATACATACATGTTATATATTGAATCCCTCCTACATACCAGTACTGACACTGCTCTAGACTGCAACCCCTCCCATTCAACTAAACGATACGTGATCATACATACTATCTTTACAAAACTACACTAATCATGAATGTTACAGGAAAAATAAAGCTTTCCTATTTGATTGTAGAAAATTATAACAAATTTATATTTTTTATTTATTTTACTGCCACAATGGAAACGAACCAGTATTCACAATTTACGAATCAGAAATCAATTAAATGTAAAAGGGATTAGCTAACGTTAATGCTGAGAAGAGATTAGCTCAGTGGTAGCGCGCTGGACTCTCACGCAATGGTCACGGTTTCGAATACAACAAGGACAACAAGAGGCTGCCCTTAGAGATAAAAATTAAGAGATAAATATTTATTCCTAAATTATCTCTTTTTTGTAACATTGATGGGCACTCCATTACTTCATGTGTTTCGCTCGTGGCATCATCTCTCGCATAACGGAGAGGTTCTCTGCTTAATTTTGTATAGATAAGCACTGCAGACCGCATGGTTGGATTTCATTCAAATTATTGTTTCCTCTAGATGCTTGTAAAGGGGCTAGCCATTTAAACCATGAAAGTTTTCTAACAGTATAAACCTCTTGTAGAAGGATCCTTTATCTGAATTACTGTCTCTAGTTGCCACATATTCAAGATGGCACTAGGTGGCGCCTTCTGTGGTGTTCTGTGTATATTTATATAAGAAAATAATTTATATAATTATACAATATTGTTAAGATGATAAATATAAATAACCTTCCATGTTTACAAATTCTAATGCTATATGTAGTGACCAGTTAATTAATTTATCTAGTGAAGAGTACCTTGCTAAAGACTGGTAAACTAATTTGACGGTAGTCACTCAAAACTTTTCTTTTTTTTTTTAATCAACCTAGCCCAGAAGTCCTCAATGTACATGCCCAAAAAAACCGCCTGAATATTGATTCCTTTTATACTGACACCAAGATTCCACCATTTTTGTTTCACTGCGAACACTATTATTTGCCAGCCATATGGTTTGAGTTATGCGAGTTATTTCAAGAAAAAACGCCAAAGAAAGTCGTCAGTCCACAAAAAAAAAAAGATATTTACAAATAGAAAGGATTTTTGATTAAAAGATAATCTCGCAGAACTCTTGGAAAACTTAAGGTTGAGACTATACTAAGTGTCCGGGTATTAACTGCTGGAGAGAAGGAAAGTAAAAGAGAATGGAAAGCAAAAGTGATCATTATACTTTCTCTCAAACAGTGCCAAACAATAGTATATCTCTTTAATAAAATAATAAAATAATAGAACAATCTAATCAATCTGACTCATAATCAATATTAATTTTTCAGAACTGTCTAAGATATATTTGAGATAAGACATATTTATCAATAATTTACTCAATGGACAACTCATTCTAGACCACCATGGCAAGAAACGGATAATGCAAAGTTCTCTCTAAGCTCACTATTTACCTGTTCTCACACGGGTTTAGTAACAGATTAGAGACAGGTTTAGTAACGGGTTTAGTAACCTGCGCATGTTTAGTAACAGATTAGGACCCAGGTACTATCTGCTAATTACATTCCCTGAATTTTCTGCTACTCCTCCCGGGTTCTCTCGAATTACCGTTTAACCTATATTAATGTTCGGATTTAATTTAATTATAACAGTATTTCTTTATTATATCATTTCCTGAAAATGAAGAAAATACAAGCATATGGATATTAGAAGGCCCATCAAAAAGATGGTTCGAAAAAGTAGATCGATATGAAAGTAGGAAGTTGGTAGCCATTTGATTGGAAGTTTATCTTAACTAGTTTTCCCGAAGTAAAATAGAATAGGATGAGAAAGTGACGTCAATGTTAAATAATATAAGATGAAGGTTTTTCTACTGGGTAGTTAATAAGCGCCAGGGAGTTTCCTATGGTGTGTGCCCAAAGAGTTGAAGGGTACACTATCGCCTCTCCTGCTGGACGAGATGGTGGTGGTAGGTACCACCACCCTACTGTTTCAAATCTCCCTCTTCCAACAAACTCCAAACCAACGTTCTCTCTCACTTCCTCATACTCTTCCTCTTTTTCCTTTTCGAAAAGCTTTTGGGATAGACTAGGGCACATTCTGGGATAAATTACCCCAGTTGTTGTTCATTTCAAGAATAAATCACTCGTTGCCTGGGCTCCTAGCACTCACTTCTACCCTCAAACCAAAAACCTCCACTCCTTTCCAAACGGTGTTCTCCAGGTCTTTGAATTAGTACTAGAATGGGTAGAAGTTGAAGGCAGGCCGTACTCTCTCACTCTCATTCTCTCTCAGTATCTGGAACCTTAGTACGATGTTGATAGTATGGACGTAGCAGTTTGTATGAGAGACTTGCGGCTGATAGAGCTACCAAGCAACAGAAGGATCGCAGTAGAGAATAAGAGAAGAAGAGAAGTGAGAGATAAACCTGCACAACCCCCAATCTTCAAACTGCTTTCCCACACTTACCAACCCTTCTTCACAGTACTCCCACCACAAGCTTACTTCACATCCTCTCCAACCACCCATCCCAGCTTCCTTATAAACGCACCTACAACAACACAACGTTGAGATATAAATCTTGTACGAATACTATTTATATAGTAGATTTGATTTCAACTGCAGAGGCTTTATCCAAAGGATTAGGTATTAGTAAACTTGTGGCAGTAGTTTTGGAGGCAACCTCTTACAGGAAGGACTAAATGGGGAATGGGAAAACTCAAGAAAACGATTTATAGATATCAACAGCTATTGCTTATACGTTCAGACTTGTATAAAGGAGAACGCTGTACGAAATTGTGCTGGTCCTTAGTTCATTTTTCACTATCAAACAATGTCCCCCCTTTCTTAGTTGGAAGGATTTCCTCTCAATTCCTTAATACAAATAATACAGTATAAACCTATTTCATCCATTCACTAACTTATTGAAAAAGGACCAAATATGTTAGCAAATCAATGGAACAAAAAGGAAAACTCCTGCCAATTTCAAATAAAAAATCATTCGATTCAAAAAAAATCAATTGAACAACCATTACCTTACAAATGTTGGAACCCATTTTTAATGTTCAATCGCCTTCAAACGCGATTGGTAGGCATTGAGACAAAATTTTGAACATAATAAGCCTCTTACATCCCGTTTTATTTCCTATTTTTTATTGTTTCAAAGTTACGATTCCTTTCTTTGTATTATTCTCAACGCAAAATTGCTTTTTCTCAGAGAAGTCCCATATCAGAAATGAAACTTGTATATATTACGGTTTTGTAGAAAACAGATTCAGATATGCTGTTTAGAAAAAATACATTAATAAAATACCGTCATATTCATTCAAAGGTCTTCAGTGGCAGTGATTTGGTATAACAGACGTTTCGCCCATATTGCAACAGCTTTCTTCAGATTAATTGTTTACTTGGTTGCTAGACCAACAATAGCAATAATCAGAGTAAATGGTTGTAAAAGTAAAGAATCCGCAATTCAAACACTTTCGTTAAAACTAACATTAGAGAGAAAAAGAAAATTTTAAAATTAGCCACTCACACACACATTGTCTCTCTCTCTCTCTCTCTCTCTTAATATTTAAAATTCTGCTAATCTGTTGAAGAGATAAAGTAGGATAATCTCTTACATCCAAAGTTCAGTATCAAAAGTCACGAACTGTTCTCCTCGGTTATGCAGGACTTTACTGAGCTAATAGTACGAAATCTGCGCACTGCACTTAGAATTGCCAACCAATGTGGATGAGTTACTGGGAAGAGTACCTTCTTGCACCTTCACAAACCCTTGCCCTCTTGCACATTGTAAAAAGTAATAAATTATTGACCGTTTCTTATACGTAAATTGGGCCATTACCTAGATCATTGACTTTTTAATTTTAAATGTCAAAAAAAGGCCATGGGGCTAATACGTCTCATAAATAAATTATTTTAATGTCAAACGTTGCAGAAGAAAGAAAACTATTTAGAAGACTATGTTCATTTTATGTTTTCTGGTAGTCAGGCCGCACTGAGGGCTTTGAGCAAGCCGTGTTGGAGTTAGAAATTGGTGGGCGAATATAGACTTTTAGAGGGGCTCTTCTGATTTCCGGACATGCGGGAATAGAAGACAATCAGAGGGCAGATCGGCTGGCTAGGGAGGGTTCCTCCTCACCTTTTTTGTAGTCCCGAGCTAGAAGTATATGTAGAGGTCCGCCTCCCCGTGGCAGGGAAGGAAACTTGCCTACTATGTAGGCAAGGCTAAGTGACCATATGCACCGGTTTTGGCACTATGCGCTAGGTACGGTGGCCTGGAGTATGCTTAGTAATAAGTCAGATTAGACTTTGGGAGACGAAGTTTTGGAGAAACATTGGGAGGACACGCAAGGGTGGGTCCAGGCCAAGAGATTTATCAAAGTGACTAAGCAGGGGGTTTCGAATTTCCTCCTGTCCCTGAGTAGGATAAGATTGAGGACTTTAGTTGGTATGGTGACTTGACACTCATGGTGGCTAGTCATTTACATAAAATAGGGAGGACGTCTAGTCCCATATGTCAGAACTGTGATGGTGGAGTTAGGGAAACGGTGTATCATTATTTATGTCAGTGCCCCCGTTTTGCATTGGCACTAGTTTTCGGATTTTTGGGAGAGTCTCACTCTCACGGGAAAGTATGAGAGGATTGGAGCTAAAGGATACTTTACTACCGGAGATCAATTGGGGGGATGAGTGGGGGGATAAAAGCCATCTTGGCTTAGGTTCCATGCCGATAGGCACCCACGATTTAATAATACTAATAATAGTTTCTGGTAAACAAGTATTTTGTCATTGATTTGAAATAATTATTATTCCTTTCTCTTGTGGGAATAGTTGATAATAAATTAAAACTTTCACCCTTTCACCTCCGTTAGTTTCCATCATATCTACTATCAAATTAAATTCAATAAACGCAAAAACCTGTGGAATAAGCTGTCACTAAACTGTAGCAATAAGCTGTGGAATAGCGATCACAAGAATTTCTATAGATTCACTATTAAATCTACTTCTAAAATTCGTCCAAAAAAAAAGGTAGTCCAACTTGAAATAATAAATTTAGTTTCGAAACTTCGCAACTTTCTGCAGCTTAAAGAAACATAAATAATCACATATTTGGAATCCTTGAAAAAAATTAAGTAGGTTATCATTTCGAATGTTTTTTTTCAATCTTGCATACTCTCAAAGACATCGTAATTTATTTATTTTTAGGATAATTATGTTGTAATAATTTAGAATAATTGGAAGAAAAGTTATCATTGGATGTTAGGAAATAATAAGATGAATACATGCGATTGATTGTTATTATATAATTATTATGTAGATTAACATTTAAATAATATCAATTACACCAAGAAATTTAACAAATTAACCTTATCTTTTTAAAGGTCAAATTTGTAGTACAACACTAAAAAAAAATATATCTATATTGTAGGTTTTGTGCTTTAAACTGTTTTACAATGTTTTTTTTTTAGTCTTAGTAGTTAGTTTAAATGAGGTTCTAAATTGATTAAGAAAACGTAAGGTTGTCAATGAATGAAATATTTTCACACAAAACCAACCGAATATTTCTACCCTGTGAAGAACATTCTGTATAACCAGATAATAAGTCTTATCTTTGGAGAATCTTTACTCTTATAGACACCATTCCTAAAGTTAGGAAATAGTATATATATACACATGATAAACTAAGGTTCATTAAACTCACAAATACTCATTATGCTGTAAATTAGAGCTGCTTGTGAAATATATATATATATATCACTCGTTTGTTTGAAGAAAGACGAGTTTCGCAACAACAACTTGGACCTGACTTGCTATAGTGTAGGCGAAGAAATACAGAAAGGCAGCTTGCTGCTCACCCATGGTGGTGGAATTGAGAACGAGCCAAAGGTATGTATGTGCTACAGAACAGAAGCAATTGTGTTGTAGATGTGTCTGTACACGCTGACACGCCTAAAAACCAAACACACACACACACACACACATACATACACACACACACACACACACACACACACACATATACATACACACAAAACACATGTTGAGAACTGCTGACTCACAACTAGCTCAAAAACCTCATTCTCTCTAAGTTAAGCACAAATTGGATATACACCTCACCTCCCCCTCTTTACCAATCTCTTTACGCCGGTTACCACGCGTACTGAATTCGTTTTGTCTGTTCATTATATTACATATATATATGTGTGTGTGTGTGTGTATGTAATACTATTTTACTAGTTTTTATATGCAATTAACACGTGAATAAATATTTCTCCATCCATAAGCTCAAAATACCTTAAATTACTGTTAAAGGGCAAATGTTTTCCTTTTTCTGATGTTTTTCAATAATAAGTGTATTTCATTGAAATGCACCGAACGTTTCAGACACGTAGCATTTTCCTTTGTGAACTATCCAGTCGTTTTATATTATCATGCATTTAGAGAAACCAATCTCCTGTGTGTTCACTTTTTACAGCGTCACGATCTTCGACTGTTCCTTAATGAGTACCATGTTTCAGAACAAATATAGTTATTGTTTGCTGGTACTCCAAAAGAGATTCTCATCAAATAAGGAATAACAGAGGAGAATGGTCCAAGGCGTTTCCATTCTCACAATATTCTAGCCTATTTTGAAACCAGGTTATGCAATAGTCCGGAAGGGTCACCTGTCTATTTCTTTCCAAAAAGCGTCTCAACAGGTTTCTTTTAACGAGCCGGAAAGAATCATATTGTGTAAAAGTACGGTCATTTCAACCTTTTTAACAAGTTGGAGAAACTTCAAGAAACATTCTAACAATCCTGAGTGAGCGTTGTCCTCTGATATTCAACTGCGGTTAAAGATGTCACTCCAACATAATAAACTCACTTGTATTTTCCCTGTATCGCAAAATATTCTCTCTGTAATGAGTAGTTTGTATAGTTCTGCACCTAAAGATTAATAGTTCTCTGAATCAATGGCCTGTCTGATCCTCAAGTTAACTGTGATGCAATTAAGGATTTGTTTACTAGGAATCTAACATATCTGTAAAGCCGCCAAAAATAGCACTGAAACTTCAGTATAAAATGAATGGTTCATAGGCTGGATTTATCGAGGCAAAGTGCTGGCGAAACTACTTCTAAATATTAACTTCGCTTAATCCAGATAACAAGAAAGTACAGCAATTTTATGATAGTTTTCTTCTTTTTTTTTAATTTTCTAGCTACAGTAACCCTGCAGCCAGGGAGTTCATTTCCAGCATGCTCCATACAATGTATATTACATACACAATTGTTAAGTTATCTTCCAAATGATTTAGACATTGTAAAATTTGTGTTTTGAGTAAAGTAATGGCTTGAGTATAGTGTTTGGTCTGGTGATGCAATACTACCGGCCAAAAATAAGCGAAAGAGTCCATTGGGAGATCCTTGCAGAGGCTACAGCAGACCGCTAAATCACAGCCTGGTAACCTTAAGAATTATAGTGTGTTTGTAGACCGGGAAGCGTAGATTCAGGAAGAATCTGAGCCTAATGACCAACATTGGTCAATACAGGTTTTGCTTGACCGAAGAAAAGACATCATTCCATGTCCCTCTACCTTGGTGAGGGCCTGGCAAGTGGGAGATTCCTCCCATTAAGGCTACGACTTTTGCCTGTGGCAGCGAGATATACAGTCACCCTTTCCGGCGGCATTGAACCTGCTTTTGTCCATCAGACTTGCCTACATGCTCTGAATCAGCGGTTAACGTTAACCGGATAGATTTCACCACAAATTCATTTGGATTGCGGTGATTGTTAGAAGTTAGGACCCCTCCTCCCTTTTGTTTATTCTATTCCATAGTGATTTGATAGAAATTACGGCTGATTGTTTCATAGATAAAAGTAAGATTGATATTGAAGATTTGGTTAACAACGAAAAGAATAATTGAGCTAGATTTATTAGAAAAATGGAAAAGCCTTTAGGTTATTTCAGTGAAATATAGGACAATCGACTTTTTTGCATATGCAGTGGCGGGTGGGAAGATATTTCTAGCAGTTTTTCAAATGCAGTTATCTTCTGTCAACGAAAATGTTGAGAGATGGCAAGTGGTACAAAATCGATTTAAAGGGAATATGCGAGAAAGCCGGAGAAGAGGAAGATAGCGTGTAACATATTATTTTAGACTATGAATTCTATGTGGATACCCGTAAAATTTATTGCGTACAATTGATTTTCATTGGTGACACTGGAAATTATATTTGAATTGCTTGAAAATGAAACAGCTTAGAATGCTTTCAAGAAATTTATAGAAATTGCTCTAACGGAATGAATGTGTTTGGAAGACTTTCATTGGTGGGCGGAATATTTATGTTTTATTTGATAGTAATTTACTGTTATATATGCTGTAGCTATGGTAGAATTTTTAATCAGTCTCTCCAGGATATTTTATGAAGGTAATCTTATGTGAATTAATTTAGCGTATCTCTAATAATGACCTATTCGGTAGAACCTGTAAGCAATTACGGGAACAACTATCTAATTCAAAAACATCTAGCTACCATAAATGATAAAAAAAATGTAAATTACGTTCTCCTATTTATTGTATCGTTTAAAAACACAGTAAAATAATATCTAAAATGATACAAGATTTTTCCATTTTATATTATAAGATATTCAACGTCTGTGTTTTATCATATTTTTGCTCTTTTTTTTCAGTTTTTGACAATGTCATCTTAATAAGTGTACTGTCAGAAAACTGTCTGACATTATTAAGAACAATTTATGGCTAGGAAAAAAAAACTAGGGCAACCTATTCAAAAACTAACCTAGTTTATGAAGTTATAATTTAATTAGTCGTGTAATATGAAATATAATATAAAATAATGTAAAATCAAAATAATGTAAAATAGAAATAAATAAATAAAAATAAAATATAATGTAATTTATTTTTTTTAGTTTAAGGCGCGTCAACGTCTGGTCGTTGGCGCCTGAAGCCTTCTCCGGACAGTGTTCTCTCGTTACAGACAACACTGTCCATCACCACTAGTGAGCTGTAGAGGCTCCTAGGAAGCAAAAAACCTAAGGGTAGCCGGACTCGAACCCGGGTCCTCCTCGTGGGAGTCTATTGCGCTAACCACTTAGCTGATTCCCTTCCCTCTATAAATTATAATTAATTTTGCAACCATTTCAGGATAAGTTCTCCGAAATTGAATATTCTTTTCACTAACAACACTAGATCCAAAATAAATTTAAAAAAACTTTTTCCATCCAAACTTAAGTTTTATCAGTACGATAATTTTTTATCAGTACTGCTTTTTAAATTGATTTACTTTCTCTGACTGTTTAAGCAAGGAAGGTAAGATTGTGATCCTGTTAAATTTTCGTAATTGAGTTTCCAAAAAAAAAAAAATACATGTTTTGAAGTCCTTTGAGTTGGAAAAAAAGTTTTTTTTAGCGAATATATATATACAAAATATGTCAAAAACGAAAAACATACGTAGGAAATTCAATCTTGATATTCCGTTTAGATACTACCACCAACATATTAATGTTTGAATCAAAATCCTCTTTGTGTATTCTCTAAATTACAAATTTAGTCAGAGATGTGTCAAATTTGATAATCATTCATTACTAAATTAATTAATATAATATAAAACCCTGTGCCGCTTTTACCAATATGGAAAATTTAACAATACGAAAAAATCAACAAGCAATAAATGCAAGCACATTTTCCTCAAAGTCTACACTATTTATCAGTAATTAAAAGATCTGTAGAAATACTGGAAAACTTAGAAAAGAAAACCAAAATGTATTTAAACTGGAAAAACAGAGGGAATTGAATGAAATGACTAGTCTTTCAGGGAGCTGAAACAAAGATGTCCAAAATAAGAACAAAGAAGAGGCAAATGCAATGTATCAAAAAGAAAAAAAAGGAGCCTTGGATGTGTAGGAAGAAGGAAGACTCCTGGAGGGATTGTCAAAGGGTAATGGTATGCGACAAAGGTTTGGCCTCTCTTCTTTTTTACAGCCGGAAGCTAAGCGATGAGAATATAGTAGCGACTTCCCTAACAGTGGGCAAGGTCATCTTAAAAGGTCATATTTCTGTCTTTTCATCCAGCTGTTTTTTTTAAAATATTTCTTATTACTAAGAATATCTTGTACCATCTTATATTTATAATAGAAACATGTAGGCGGAGAAAATATTGCCATATTCTATGAAAAATGTCAGCTGGTGGAAAAATCGATTAAATCATTTTATTGGAAAATATACGGCTTTGTTCAATATACAATAATAAATTTTTTCCCCCTTTTTTGTGACAGCACTTCTTGCATTCAAAATGCGGGATTGTAATTGAGGAAAATCTGGAGTAGTTCAGAACACTCATACGACTTTCCGATAATGTTGTTAATGCAATGACGTTATAAAATGACGAATTTTCTTTAAAGGACTTCAAGTTTTAGTCGTATATACTAACTGTAGATCACAAGATAGTGCCTATAATTTAAAATTTAACGCGAAACATTCCGCAGAAGTACACAAAAATCAATTTTTTTTTTTTTGAGAAATGTCATGAATAAAAGTGATAGGCTTTTATATCTGTGCCGTTAGCATTCCAAGTTTAAAGGAAATTATTATAGTAGTTTTTTAAGAAAATTTGAAAAAACTAGTAAGCCGATTCTGTGAACACAGATGCACATTCGGTTAACCGATTTTCTTTCAAATTTGGTATCCTAACAATGCTTCTAATTTGTACTTTCTCTTACTCCCAGTAAGAGGAAATATTGTAATCGTGTCAAATTTTCGATATTGAGTTTTCACCGGAAATATCGGTTTTGAGGTTTCCCCGAGTCCAAAAAAGTAGTTTTCAGCAAATGGTCTGCGTGTGTATGTGTGTGTGTGTGTGTGTGTGTGTGTGTGTGTATGTATGTGAAGAGCAAAGCTCAAAAACGAAAAACCGTAGAAAGTTGATACTTGATATTACGTTTAGGTATCACCATAGAATCTGACGGTCAGTTATCTGTCAAAATTCCTCAACCGGAAGTACCACTTTACTAGTTGGTTATTTTACGTTTTTGCGATTTTTTCAAAAATGTCTCCGACGATTTTCTTTAAACATGGTTTATCAACTACACATCCAAAGAGCTACAACTTTTATTTGAAACATTTCTCCGGGAAAATTCATTTAATGGCACTTCTGGGGGAGGGGTAGGTTTTCATTTTAACTGCTATTTCAGTTTATTAGACAATTCTGTCATCTAAATAATGTTAATTAGAATTAAATATTTTATTGAAATTCCGAGTTTATAAAAAATCTGGTATCCAGAAGTGCGTTTGTTTAAACACTTTACTAAATGATTTCTTCAGTTTTTCGCGATTTTCTCAAAAATGGCTTCGACGATTTTCTTGAAACTTCGTATATAAACTAAAAATGCAAAGATCTACATCTTTTATTTAAGACATTTCCCTGGAAAAATTCATTTATGGGCACTTTTAGGGGAGGGGTGGGGTTACGCTTTCTCTAAAGTGGTATCATAGTTGATTATACAATTCTATCATCCAAACAAAATTAAGTAGAAATAAATAGATGGCCAAAATTCTAAGTTTTAATAAAATAAGTAAGCCGGAAGTGCGCTTTTACTGAACAGCTTTTTTCAGTTTTCGACGAATTTCGTTATATTTGGTACACAAACTATAACATTTGTCAATTTTATAATTTTGAGAACAGAAGTAAGAGAAAGTTGTGTGAGTGATAAAAGATTTTTTTTAATATTATATTAAGCTAGGTGCCCCATTTGAGAGAAATTCGCGAGAGTTACTCTCGATTAACTATCTCAACTACTCTCAACTGCCTGCCCATTCGAGAACAGCTTTCAAAATTTTTACTTTTATGTAGACAGGGCACTCTCAGGATCGTGTCCACTAGGCAAACTTGCGTTTGAGAGTACCTGCGTAAATTAAAACATGGAAATTTTGAAGTTCGGACATGGATATGCAAAAGTTTGCGGCCGCTATTGTAGTGACTATAAAAAGGAAAGACAAAAATGGAAAATAACACAAAAACGTTGTTGGGTTAAACCTAAGGGTTCAACGGAGATTGGATCGGAGGATTAGGTGCATGTTGGACACTTACAAGAGAATTGCTAATTATGGTTCAACAAATCAATAGACTGCGTTGGATCAGTAGTTGGAAAAAATGATACTAAAATGCGAGAGACCATATCTGTCTATATGGGCGCGTAATGGTCACATTAAGATATTTGCATCAGATTCTAAAGGATACACATATAAAGGTACTTTTTTAGCAAATTGCCTGAAAGCACTCTCAGAATTCGAAATTGTTTCGTATTTTGAAAGTAGCTAGGAGAAAGCGGTAATTCGATTCCTTTCCACTTGCGAGCAACTCTCAACATGTTTACTCTCCGAGAGTTTATACGCGGTGCCTGATAGTTACTCTCAACACTATGTGCATTAGCTAGAAACGCTCTCGAGAGTATTTTTTCTCAAGTGGACGCCTACTTTAAGTCTATATTAGTACTGTAGTGATAGTTTAGAGCATAGTTTAATGCTACTTTTACTCCAGAAATCCTAAAGAAATATACGGGAAATATTTCAAAAATAAAAGTGTTAGGAATTTATGTGAGTAGATAGATACGTATTTCAAAGAAATTGTTAGAGCAATTTTTGAAGAAACTCGCGACAAATAGGAAAAAAAAGTAACATGCAATTAAGTTGTACTCCCGGGTTTTGCTCGAAATCTTCGAGTCAGATGCGGTGGTAGTATCTAGAAGTAATATCTGTTTGAGCTTCCTGAAACTTTTCATTTTTGAGATATTTTGTTCACACACACACGCCACCAGTCACTATAAACATATTTTTATAACTCAAGAGACCTCAATTTCCGGGGAAAACTCAATTTCGAAAATTTGGCACATCGCAATTCTACCTCTTACTTAGAGAAAGTAAAAAATCGATAACGCTAATTATTGGATACAATGCGAACGAAAAAACTCCCGTTCCACGCAAGAAATCTTCAAAAGAACTTTCTCGGTGATAAGTCAATCAAACAAAACAGGTAAGTCTTTGTATTTATGGTTAGTATAACAAATTTAATGAAGTCCATCGTTGTTTTTATGAAGGGAAATCGCAGAATACTGACAAAACTGTACAGTAAAAAAGTATTTCTGGTCAATCGATTTACTTAGAACTTGGGATTTTAACAACATATTTAATTCTCATTGTCCTCACGCGTTGGTTAGCGCACTCGCCTTCAATGCGAGAATTTAAGGTTCAATTCCCGTGAGGGCAAAGCCGGTGTTGACCCAGCATCGTGATAAAAACTGGGAAGCTACAGTTAGTTCCGGCACTAAACGGTGTGGGAACTGCGGCGTGCTCACCACACGCCCCCCTATTCAAACTCCCGTCTGGCAAGCCTTGGCCCTTCATGAGCTGTTGCGCCATAGGTTTTTTTTTTTCTTGTACTTTTTGTAATTCTAATTAATATTATTTAGAATATACTAGAATAGTTTTTTTTGGAGGAAAGCATACCCCCAATACTCAACCTTCTCAAAAGCCCTTTTAAATGAAAATTCCCGAAAAAATGTTTCCAAATAACATACATAGACCATTTTCTAAAAAAAAATTTGACATGATTATAATCCTTCCTCTTACTAATATTACAGTAAGAGAAAGTAAAACAAAAATGATAAGAGAAAAACGTGCTTTTAAATTTTTATGTGTTATATTTTCATTTTTTGGTATGGACAAGTTATTCTGTAGAAAAAGAAAAGAACATATATAGCAGTGTTTCTGACTAAAATTGTTTTCTAGTGAGATCTGATATACAGGGTGTCCCAAGGTATACGGATAACAACTTTTTCTCGGAAACTAAGATAGCTAGAAAAAAACTAAAAAAATACGTGTCCCCGTAGTTTTTTGTTACAAAAACCAAATTTAATTTGCAAATTTGTTTTGGTGCTTCGAGAAGCGAGATATAGGCACCAACATTATTTTTTTTTAATGGGGAAGTGTGGTTTTTATTTAAGAAATAGATTCCTCTATTTTTTGTAAGAAAAATTTACTTGAACGGTTTTTTTCTGTGAGTGATATTTTACAAGTTATGAATGAAAACATGATTCTTATAAGAAATTTCAAAATGATATTATAACGGTTTTTTGATTGAATAAGAAGAAAAGTACTATTTTATTATAAATTTTACTCCTCATTAATTACAGATCTTGCTCGAACTGGCCTCCACCATTAGAGATGTATTTCTTTGGTCGTAAGGTATAATTGGCAGGAAAAAGCATGTGTATGCATCTTAGTTTCCGAGAAAAAGTCGTTATCCATATACCTTGGGACACCCTGTATAGGGACTTGAAAAAACAAATTTTACGAATAACTTGCTGCTTTTAAAAAATGTATTTCTGGTTGCAAAAGGATTAAAATAATCCAATATTACGATATTGGCAGTTTTGCTTTCATTTTACAAAAATTTGGGTAGCAAAACTTCATTTGAAAGTAAATTCTACAAGATTCCAAGAAAAAGTCGAAAAGAGACACCCTTTAACCTCTAAACTTAAAAATAGATGTATAATGAAGTGAATTTTACAAAAAAAACGCAAAATTATTTTAGACAGAAATAATTATTGCTGAGTTTGCTCCAAGCTTATTTTCTCCCAAGTACGTATATTTATGTAATGTTAACAATTCCCTAACAAAAAAAAAACATCAAAGGAATATAAATTTCCATCCTCTTTCATAATCTTTTATCTCTTTTCTTCACTTTATTCCTTTTCTTCTCCCTTTACTGTTGCTTTATTTTCTTTTTTTGTTCTATTTTTTCCCCGCTGCTAACATTGGCCCAGTCAAACTCTTCTTTCTGCATTAATACACCCAATGGTTGCTTTCATCCAAAAGAAATGATCATTGTAAAAACCTTCCAAAGAATAGCTCAGAAAGGGAGAACACAAGAATGACTATACCTTCCTTGGTAAACTCTAGGTTTTTGGTTTGAACAAGAAGTTTCCTTTTAGAGAAAGAAATGGTGGGGCACTTATCTTTTATTTTGATTTTCTTTTTTTTCAAGGAAGCTTTTAAGGAATTATAGTAGTAGTATTATTGGTGTAAGAGTGATAAAAAGAAGTGGGGTGGTAAGGAGAGAGAAGAGTTGGTGATGGGTATGTTAGTCCCAATGGGATATGCTGAAGTAGTTTAAATGGTCCTAGTAGTAGAATGGTAGGGGGGCAAAAGCAGATTGAGGTCCCGAAGTAGAGTGCAATAGTAAGTACTTGGAAACGATTGCTTCTTTTCAATAAATGGCAACATATATATATAAACATTTAGAACACATACCTGTACAGAAGAAAACACACATACACTCACAAGCAGAAAAGAAAGAATACGTTTTGGTGCAAAAAAAAAATAAAAGAGTGTAAAAAATTCTTTTCGTGCCCAAGGTAAAAAGTTTTCAAAGAAATACACAAAACAACAATAATCTGCTATTGAAAATTTAGAACTGAAGATTAAGGAGGCTCAAGGAAGAGGAAACAAAATAATAGCGATATTTATTTTATTAATCTTATATAATGGATGTGAGAAGGAGAGAGAGAATTAGTGAGAATGGATTTTTGAGAAATAAACTAGAATATATGCTGAACATTATATAATGAAAGAACACGCAAATTGCAAGGATTTTACAGTAAAATAGCAGTTAGGTTGCGAGAGAAATATAAAGAGATAGACTGGCTGAGCGATGAGGAGGTAGTAGATAGGTTGCTGACTGGTTGTAAGCTGACCGTAAACTATCCTGAACTATGAGAGAAATATAAAGAGACAGACTTGGCTGACTGATTAGGAGGTAGTAGATAGGTTGCTGACTGGTTGTAAGCTGACCGTAAACTGTCCTGAACTATGAGAGAAATATAAAGAGACAGACTTGGCTGACTGATTAGAAGGTAATAGATAGTTTGCTGACTGGTTGTAAACTAACCTTAAACTATCCTGAACTGTACTGCTGTCGCTCTTCTTATATGACTCGAACTAACCTTTCCTAAGTCTGGCCTAGGTGTGGGAGTAACTAATTTTGATTCATTTACTGTCTCTGCTTCTCCGCTCTTCGGATCCTATTACAGTAGTAGAGAAAAACACAAAAGTGAGAATCTCACTTGCTACTTAGGTCAGACTAGAGTGAGAGACTGAGTTAGCCCTACAAGGAACAGTCTTACAACAGTCTTTAGAACAGTTTATAGAACAGTTAACCACGAGTCAGCAACCAAATACCACACCTCTCTTCACTTACTCTAAATTCTCATCCTCTTTCGCTACCTAATTTCTCATTTACGTGTAAAGTCCGGGCAGTTTTGTGTCTCTATTTTATTATACAGTGTTCAGCATTCATTCTAGTTATTTCTTTAAACCTCTCCCCACTAACGTTCTCTCCTTCTAAAACCTATTTTACTATGAATCTTTAACGTTTCAGATCCCATTACACTTCTATTGAAGAGAATTAGAACTAGTTGTTAACCGGAAAATCAATACATGCTATATATGCTTGTGTATGCTAACGACCTGAAAGTTTTTTCAAAAAGATCTTTCGACATAGTCTAAAAACTGAAAATAACTATTTAAGCCTCTGGTAGGTATTTTAAGATATTTTCTTCATAGTTCATAGAACATTCATAAAGAAAACAACGCTAAATATAATTTTTTACTAAAGGAAACTGAAAGTATATAATATTTTCGGAGATAAATTAATTTCGAAAACTTGACACATACGCAAAATACTGTGAATGGAACACATTACTTCCACTTTACAAATGTGAATGATGATAAAAAAATATAATCACAATTATCTACAAGGGAAGGGAATAGCTAAGTGGTTAGCGTACTAGACTCCCACGCGGAGGACGCGGGTTCGAGTCCAGCTGTGCGTTGATGGATAGTGTTGTCTATAACGAGAGGCCGGCAGAGCACTGAGAAGTCTCCGGGCGCCAATGACCATTGATGTTGACGCGCCTTAAATTAAAACAAAAAAAATTATTTAAAATTTATAAAGAAAAATCTGGTATGAAACACTCACACAACATTCTCTTACTGCGAAAAGTCAAAATTGTCTTCGTACTTACAATTCTGATTTTTTTTTTTAAATTAGTATTTTTATGGAGAAAAATCACTGAAAAAAAAAAAACTGAAAAACCTATTCAGTCACTTCCGCTCAACCGATTTTCTTTAAGCTGATAATTTTGGCAGCTTATACAATTCTAATTAATATTATTTACTTGACAGAATTGTTGAACAGCACATTGTTGAAGTGAAATAATACATTAAAGAAAAACATAACCCCATCCCTCCCCTCAAAGTGCCCTTAAATAAATTTTCCTGGATAAATGTTTCAAATAAACGTTGTAGCTCATTGTATGGGTAGTTGATATAACAAGTTTAAAGAAAATCGTTAGAGCCATTTTCGAGAAAATCACAAAATAAATGGAAAACTATTAGTAAAGTGGCACTTCCGATTGATGGATTTTGCCCGAAATCTTCATGGCTGCTGCGATGGTAGTACCTAAACGAAATATCACGTTTGAGCTTTCTGCAACTATTCGGTTTTGAGATATTCTTTCACACACACACAACCACTTTCTAAAAAAACACTTTTTTGGACTCATGGGACTTCAAAACGCGTATTTCTGATTAAAACTCGATTTCGAAAATCTGGCAACACGCCCTCTTCACGATCGCAACACATCCTCTTACTACATTTAGTAAGAGAAAACAAAAATATCTAATCAGAGACATTTTCCGTGGTAGCCTGCTTCATTTTGTGGTCATCGACCGGTTTCGGGCGTTCGCCCATTTTCAGAATGCGTTTTGTCAGACAGTGTGATAACACAGACTTGGACGGAGCAAATTCAGTTTGTACACTCCAAGTGAAGCAGGCTACCACGGAAAATGTCTCTGATGCTTTCCAGCTCTGCGAAACCAACCACCACCACAACAAAAATATCCAACTATTGACATATGACATCTAAAGCGGCCTCTACACGGTGAATAATATTGACAATACTTTAGAGTATTGACAATAATATTGACCATGTAAGGTGAAAAAATTGTATTGACGGTCGGTATGGACAAGAGTATTGATGAAATCCGGATTTTTTCTGATTTTCTTGTATCAATACTGAGAATTGAAGGGGATATTGACAATAATATTGACCGTGTAGGGGCGGCGCCAATATTTCCATCAATACTCAGTTCACTTGTTTTATACAACGTTGAAACTAACCTCAACAACTGTGATATAATACCTTACAAAGGGTACTTTGGAAAGATTTGTGTATTAAAATAAAACTTCAATCATACATTTTTTAAAGATCATTGTAATTTTTTAATCTTATTTTTCTGATTAACATACATTTCATATAGTCAATTATAATAGTCCCTTCATTACAGTTCAGTTTAAAACACGATCCAGTGGAGGTTCTTGGGAATGATTTTTGTATTATAATAAAACTTCAATCATATATTTTTTATGTAATTTTTTCAAAGTCTTGTAGGACATATATAAAGGTTTCACAGCTTTCTATTGTAGCTTTGCTGATAGTTGCTGGGGACATTATGAAGTCTTCAAAATTTCTTCCTGTAGCAAGTACCTTAGAGTTATGGCTAATCTTTCCCTAACACTTATACTTTCTCTCACATTTCTGTCCTGTCTTTTCAAAAATGGTTCAACTATCTGTAACAGTTTGTTAAAGGTAGGTTCATCCATTCGAAAGTAATTCTTGAAATCTTCAACATCGCAGAGGCTGATTTCTTTCAAAAGTACTAAATAAGAATATTTATCTCTTTTCTTTAACCACTCTTTCATCTACACTTTGCGTTTCACTTTATGAGTAGTGCCAAACGTCAAAATAATGGCTACGCAAGCTTTTATGAGATTATTCATTTTTTAAGGGGGAAAAAAAAGTCAACAAAATAACGAGTACAAACACGTAAATTCACTCTCCTAGTGGCAGAAGTAGTGAGTAATGAGCACAGTTATTGACAAAAGTATTGACAATAATATTGATCGTGTAAGGTAATGAAGTATTGAGACTGGTAAGCACGAGTATTGATGGTAATACAGTCAATACTGATATTGACAATATTATTGACCGTGTAGAGGCCGCTTAACAAATATCTTTGTAAATAACATTGTAATATTGTTTGAATATTAATTTGCTCTTTTAATTTTGAAAAAAGTTATTTACTTCAGTAGGCTTGGGATATTATTAATTTTTGTTGTTGTTGTTGTTGTTGTTCTCAGAATAAAAGAATGAAACCAGGTGAATATGAAAAAAGTAATTTTCATAATGGAATAGGTAGTACAAAAAAAATTACATTGAATATAAGACTGAGAGATAGAAGGATAATTTTCTGCTCATTCTCTACAGATATGCGGTTGGCACTGTATCCCAAGTCTGATGTGACGTAATAATCACCATATTTTTATAAATATTTTATTTTTTTGGGGCAAATTTTACTCCTGTTCTAAATATACAGTTATATTTTAATACATTTTTTCTTTTTCTTTTACTCTCATATTCTAAACTGAAATTGGGTAACCAACATAATGGATGTCCTGCTTTCTTGCTGGACAATAGATAGATATCGCAATAGAAACTTAGCCTGAGCAGCTAACTTTAGTCTGCTGAGATTTTTGGACAGAAAATCATCGTTAAAGTTTTGACTGGATTGAATCAGGAGGGGCTTTAACATGTACTTTCGATGAAAACTCAATTTCAAATATTGCACGATTCGAAAATTTCCACTTACTAGGGTGAGAAAAAGTATAAATAAATGATACAGTATAAACAATTATAAAAAGTATGCTAAAATGACTTGTGTTGTTGTTGACATGATGAAATATACCGTTTTGAAACAGGAAAAAAACCTCTGACTATGGCAAAAAAACAGTTAATATTTTTAATTAGAACAAGATTTCTCCATATAAGTTCGCTAAACGATTCTTAGCGTCTTGAAATGCGCTCAAAATGGCGCTACAAATCTCATAGAATAAACAAGTTTTACTAAATAAAATACACATACCAAAGCCAATAGTGTGTTCATTTCCGACAGAAAATCCTGGTCTAAGAAGCGGCCAGAGTTGTCGCGACTCCGAAAACTGAGCAAGGCATTATGCTGAAATCCATGGTTAATATCTCAGACATATTCTAAGGTGATTTCCAGGAAGAAATTGCGATATGCTAAAATTCGTCAATTTCTTGGAGAACCGGAATTTACTGAAAGTTCACCAGAACTGTTCCCACAGGAACAGGACTGATAGAACTATACAGTTGTTGACGCACAAGTTACTCCGCACTTGTTAGGGGACGACGCATTGCTGATATACTGAAGTTCCTACTCTTTGTGAATGAGTATTTCATGCGGGAAGCAGTTGTCTGCCCTGAATCTTCGGGGCCGCAGTGGCTCTGGCAAAAGTCCATTCCTAACACTTTTTATAATTTAATCTAAATAAGCTATTCAAATGAAATTCTAAATTGATGCTTTTCATTTCAGAGATGTTTTCAATTATCAAGCCTACATATTTAAAAAGAATGTTACATGCAGTATAGTAGATTTGATTAGGTATATACAATAATTATATATCTCTATGTTTGTATAATATGTATACATAAATATGTAAAGAGATTTCAGTTAGGTAAAGCTTGTGATTCAGTTGTACACAACATATATGGAGCAAGCCTGTGTTGGCCTCTTGTCCCACTATCCATTGTCCCTTTTCGTTGTACCGTTATTATATAATAACAGTCCCTAATATAATACTACATCATTCAATAGCAGCAACCCTCACTCAATCTCCAAACTGAGAAACCTACTCTGGCCCTCCGTCACCAGTTACCAGTCCACCATTACAATCATATTTTACATTATAATTAGAGCTTTTATGAGCGCGGCCACAATCTTAATGAATGCCATACTGGCTATAATTATAATCTGCATTGTAAATTATTGATGCATATTTATAGAACCAGCTCACTAAGAGCTTTACACATAACGATTTCTAATGGGAATATAACTTACAAAGATCTTGGTACAGTCGAGGACTCAATCTTCTAGAAGTGCGTGGTCTTGCAAATGTGGAAGTGCGATCTGATGATAGTGTCCGAAGGTTCAAGAAGAAGTTGTCTGTTAATTTAATGTTTTTGATATGTCAAGTTCTCTACGTATTTGTGTGTTCCTTGTAAACCGAGAAACTTTGTTTTGAAATATTTCTTTCGCCACTGTGTTGCTAGCTGTTTTCCAGATTAGCATGTATATGCCAATATGTCAGAAGAGGTTTGAGCAGAGTCTTGTAAAACAAATTAAAGTGCAGAACTGTTTTGAATAGTTGTTTCAGTTGGGTATATGCTATTGTTTAGCCTCCAGGTGACTCAAAGTATCAAGGATTACTCCTTGATCCTTCTGTTTCTAGAGGATTTTCTGGTTGTTAATTTTTAATGCCCAAAGGTCTTCTTTTTGGAACCATTGAAGAGCGAACATTTTTTACTTCTGTTTTAAAGGATTAAGCCGTAGTTTGATAAAATGTTTATAAGTCAATAATGCTTTGGTCAATGTATTCGTTAGTTGAAGCTAGCATTGAATCATCTGCAAATGTAGCCAAAGTCGTCGAAGTGGGTTTTGGGTATATCCGAGTAGTAGAGATGAAAGAATATAGGACTACTGATTACCCCTTGTGGTAGTCCCGCTAAAATTTGTCGTCGATTTTACAGTATGTGTTGTTGAGTATTAACTGAAATATTCTGTCCAGCAAAAAGAATATTGATGCATACAAACACTCATACGATTGTCTCTAATATTTTTTAAAATATTTATTAATATAAAAATGTGTTCACACTTGGAAGTTTTGCTAAATTTAATTGGATTCTTAATTACATCGTAGCTGGATGAATCTAAACTAAAAACGAGTAAGCGTGATCTGCCAGTTCCCCACAAAAACCTTCTAAAATTAACTTAAATTTGATTGAAAAATGTTTCAATCAAAAGTGATAGTCGGTATAATTGTGTAGAATGTAAATTTAAAGAAATTCATAGCTATCTTTATCAGTAAAATCGCATTTCCAGTCAAACCGTATGTCATCAAACTCACACCTAACTTACTCTCACATATTTCTTAATAATATTTAATTGATGATAGGATCATAAAATATACGGAAAAAAGGCACTTTAGAGTGAAGCCTAACTTTAACTCTCTGCAAACACTTTCTAAAATGAATTTTGCTAGAAAAATATTTCAAATAAAAGTTGTAGCAGCTCTTTATGAATGTAGTTGAAGGACAAAATTACGTATTAGAGCTGTTTTAAACAAAATCAAGGTAAAAAAAAAAAAAATCCGGCAAGTGTACTTCCGGTTGACATCGCTGATATAAGTAGTAAATATAATTTTTCTATAAAATGAAAGTAGCGAGCGAGATATAATATCTACATTAAGCTGAGATATACAAACATTTAACTGCTGATGATTGAACACGGAAATTTAGCTGAGTAGAATCTTGCGGATTTACATTATTTTGATTTACATAATTTCTATTAATTATTATTATTAAAATAGCGAGTTATTAATTAAATTATTTCATTTATTCCCTATTATATATATATATGTTTTTTGTATGTCTGTGAACAAAATTCAAGTGGGAGAAATCTTAGATGTCTTAAATTTTATATTTCGTTTTGAGTCCATCAAACAACACGATTTCAGTCTACAAGAAGTGACACTTTACGGAATAGATTTCATTCAATATTTCGCGATTATATTGTAATAATAGCGGAAGTATTTTGAAGGACATAACATATTTAAGATAATGAGAAGGGTATGAGAAGTAGAGGAATTGGGTTTGAGAGAAAAAAAAAAACTGTAGTATTGAACATGTAAAATAAGAAAAGTAACACAAACTGCCTGGACTTTAAACGAATATATATAATGCTAGAGAAAGATTTAGAGTGAAGGGTTGTTGACACGTTGTGACTGCTGTATGAACTGTTGCAGACTCCTCCCTATGGCCAACGCAGTTACATTTAAACAGATTCTCCCACTCTAGTCTGGCCTAAACTAGTGAGTGAGACTGTCAATTTTTATATCTTCTCTCTCTGCTTTAGATGCCTCTCTTCGGATCCTATTACAGTAATGCTTATATAATTGTTTATGTAATTAAAAAAAAAAAAAAAACAGTCTATTTCTGTATATTTTTACAAAATTTTATTCTTTCCAAAATCAAATAATATTTTCACTAAGCAAAGATTATTTAATCACTAACCAATATATTTTGTAGAAATGTAATATTTGTAGTTTCTGTCTATTTACCCTTTCGTGTGTGTGTGTATGTGAGTTTATTTACATTAAATTCTTTTCTGAAAGAAATGGAAGATATATATATATAAAACTATCCGATAGAATCAGTAGAACGAACGAACAGTGTAAAGTCCCCCATGGGACAATGTACAACTCACTATGTATGGAGTAACAGTGTACATTAGATAGTGTTTATAGACTGCTATATAGGAGTATAGAGAAAAACTGAACGGTGTTTACTGATAGTAACAAATTTATAGTTTAATATAAATAAAAATAAAAAGAAATAAAAAGAGAAAATATCTTGATACAAAAATAAATGGTGAAATCACTCACATAACTTTTCTGTTACGACAATTCTCATCGTTTTAACTGACAAATCCTCTTTAAACTCGATTTTTTATTTAGTTTTTAGTTCCCCCCAGTATTACCATATATATATAGATGGTAGATGGGAAACATTGCTTTACATATCTAAATAATTTATTCATCTATAAATAAAGTAAATAATTGAATCGGTTCATGATTTAACACGGTACACTTTATTGAAATAGTGTAGTTTAGAAGTCTGCATTTAGAGAGTATGCTCTACGATCCGCGTGGAAACCTTCTAATATCTACGAGCGGTTGTGACTGAGAATAATAACGTCGAACCCGAGGTGTGGGCAAGGCTGGCGACAGGAAGTTGAAGTTATTATGCCCTCTAAAAATACCTTAAATCCCGTGAGATTTTCAGAGATGACAATCTCCCATATACAAAACTACAGTCAACAGTCAATTACTACAGTCAATTGGGATGTACGCCTCAGACACATGGTCTATTTACCAACATTGACCAGAGACTGTTGGGCGTCTGGAAGAGAAGAGTCCTCCGCAGGGTTTAGGACTTCAGTGTGACAACCACAAATGGCTTGGCATATACGTATGAATGAGGAGCTGTGAGCACCTTATGGAGTGGCGGACTTCGTGACAAGAATAAAACAAGCAAGGTTAAGATGGGCTGGTCACCTCATACGAATGGATAGCAGTTGCGGTCCAAGAATAGTGGTAGAGTGGGCAGAAGGAACAGAGGGGCCCATCTAATAGGGGGCTGAACCAAATAGAAGAGGACCTCAGGGCAGTGAATGTCAAGAGGCGGAGAGTTAAGGCCCAGGAATGGCGAAAGTAGTGGTGGTGGCCTTGGTCCTTTGAATTTAGAGGTAAGCAAAAGACAAAGCTCCCCGGTGAACCCTGTGAAACCAATTTTTTCGAAAATTGCTTCGAATAAAAGTGATTTAATTCTTTATATGTGTAGTCGTCGATCAGTATACCAAGTTTACAGAAAAACATGAAAAATTAAACCTGGAAAAAAACACTCAGTAAACTCGCCTTTCTGGTTGTTGGATTTTGATCGAAACTTTCGTGCCCGATCCCCTGGGATTCCTAAATGGAATATCAAATTTGAGATTCCTGGATTTTTCTTTTTCTTTTTTTAATTAACACTCTCCTCTCTCGCACCCTCTCTCTCATAAACTCCTCTCCCCCCTCTTTCTCTCACATGCATACACACATTTCTGTATAAACTTAATTTTGAAAATTTGAAGTTACAACACTTCCCCTGAAAGAAGACACTTTAACTTAAATAAACAACACATCTAAGACAATTCTGGAAGTGAAAAAGTCTGAAGGAAGTTTTAAGGTCCTAGAGGGTTCATACTCTTCAGAATTGTATTAATAGAAACGTTTGAGTTACGCATGAAATATGAGTAAGATGAAGAGTCCCATTGAAGAAGCATGGAAAATTATGTTTTTATGTAACGTGGCTTGATAAAGAGATCTAACAATGATATAAGAAGCGTTAACGAAGTTTTTTTTTTTCTTTAAGTTAAAGGTATTTTCTTTTTCAAGTATTATTGTTCAATAACACTTCACTGAATGAGAAATCTAACGTAAAAGAAGATTATGAGGATAGATTTTTAATAGTAAAGTAAGTAAGTAAGTCAATTTTTTCAGGCACTTTACGTCCCTACCGTTCTTATGTCGTGGACGGATAGCAGTTATACTTTGCTATTAATACTCATATTAATACTCAAATCAAATCTAAGGCCAAAACCGGGAATCGAGCCCAATAATACCACAATACATTTCAGTTTTGCGGTCCACGCCTCTAACCCATTAGCTATCGTGGTGCGCGTCATATTTCAATATTTAGGAGATATTTTTGACAGATGCTTTCAACAGTATTCTTTAGAACTGATGCTTTCATCAGTGTAACTTTAGATTTTATAGCATTATCTGAAGTGCAATAAGCATAAAGCTTTTAACTACTGACTGAATATGGATTTAAACAAACATTTCCGTGGCTGCAGGAATCCCTAATCTTAGGATACTTTGAGGCAACACTTTGGATAGGAGCCTGAGGTAGAAAACCAATCTCTGAGAACTTCCAAAAATGAATGTTTCAAATAAAAGCATTCAATATAATAGATGTGATGAGGAATGAATTGGAGTGAATGAATTTAGGAATAATTAAGAAGAAATAAACTATTAGATTTGCTGAACACTGTGTATAATAAATTAGAAATATAAACTACAAAGACTTTACACTGTTAATAGATGTTAGAGTATAAGATAACGAGAGAATAATTAAGAGAGAGAAACAGACTGGGTGAGTAATTAGAAAATAGAATAGTCTTCTGACAGATATTCAAACTGGACTGAACTATTCTTCTGTAGGGGCTAACTCGGCTTCCTATTTATATGAATTCTCGTTCCGTATTTTGGTCTAGGTAGCGAGTAAGTCGGTTCTTCGGATCCCATTACATCAGTAAAGTTGTATTTTCGGACGAGAGATGTTGATCGAACCTTCATACAAGATCCTCTGGTAATACTAAACTGATAATTAAGTTTTAGCTTCCTAACATTTTTCGATTCTGAGATACTTTGTTCACAAAATACACAAATATAAAGAAAATACCAAAAACTTTTCTTAAAATATGTATTTCCGCTAAAAATTCTCAATAATTCATAAATGTCGTAATATTTTTTCCACTTTAAAGCAATAATACAGAGTAAAGGAAAATGATTAATAAAATACATATTTTGATTAGAAAAAATCATAAGTAGGTGTTTTTACCTTTTCTCGTTTGAAAAAGTTATTAAGGCAAAATTATAATTTAAAATATTCTTTAGTAATTTAGGAGAAAAGTAAAAAGAGAAAATGTCTGTATTTCCGTTACATTAAAGGCTATATAGAAAGAGAATTTTCCTCAGTTTACCCTTTTGGTAGATTAAAAAAAAAAAAAAAAAACTAATCTACGGAACCTAATTAGAGAGAGAAGAGAGAGAGAGAGAGAGAGAGAGAGAGAGAGAGAGGTGTTTTGAGGGGGAAATTGTGGTGGAAGGAGGGAGTTGGTGGTTTTTGTGTGTTAGAATGTGGCCGTATCTGTTTGTGCGTCTGTACACTGTAGGTGGCTGACCTGGAATTAATTATAATACAGGCTACTGGGATAATTTCTTTACACAAAGAGCGGTTTGTGAACATGCATGTGCCCAGTATGTTTTTTGTTACCAGTTGGTTTAGATTTCTTGTTGCAAAGGAGTAAACTATCTGAAAAACCTTCGGTAGCCAGTTTTCATCCAAAGCAAGCCTTGTACCTTTAGATATAGAGAGAGATAGAAAGAAATAGAACATCACCTGTGGCCCTCTTGCTAGCTCTAAAGTTGGAGAAAGACCCTTTACTACACATTGGAACTGTGGCCCAGTAATATCCAGTTGAAAGTAATATCACCCCACTGATACTGCCCTAGGCATGTTTTGTCGTATACAGTTGGTCAAGGGGGGCAACCCACCTTGCCCTATTCTCACCCTGATATTTCTAAAAGAAATATATATTAAAGAAAATACTTTGTGGAGAATAGTAAAATTCGTGTGAGTTTTTACATTGCTTTGCTCACTTAGTAGTTATTTAAAAATGCATATCTAAAGATCTTTAATTAACTTTTTTTGTCATATATATTAAATGAGACAAACAAATAGCATGTCATTCCAGTCTGGTTCAATTTTAGTAAATATTAATGTAAATTTTATGTTAAACAGGATAGAAAAAGAGAAAACACAGATGGAAAAGTCTGATACTTGACAAAAGCTTTATGCAAAATAAGGCTTTTAGGCTTTCAGAATGAATGACCTTTTTTTTTGCGATGAACTTTAATTAGAACAAACATGAAAATTCAATGAAAATTTTTATCATTCTTCTCAGTTTCTTTATCGTAGGATGTCCATTCTGCAACATTACAGTTTAGGGTCCCATAAAACTGTTGACAAAAATGTTAGGGAGGAAAAAATTAAATAGTTAGTCCCAACACAATTTTTAAGTCTAAATATTAGCTGATTTAGTTACTTCGAAAAATGTGTTCTTGCTTTAGTAATTCATTAATAGTTATTGAAAAGCATCTTTCCATATCTCAAACGGTGAAGATAATTGTAAACACAATTGCTGGTGGAATGGACAACTCTTCGTCTAAAGTTATGGATAAATTTTGGCTTCAACATGGCACTTAAGGATATTAATCGCGCGAGAGGGAATGTTAAAAGGATTAGTATCATGAATATAACATCATCACCATCATCATCAACATCTACCTATTACATCATTTAACTCAACCTTAAAGAATTTATTAATCCTATTCAATGGCTTACTACAGTATTACTCCATCAAGCCTTGCGGCCATAAGGATATCTGTAGGTCTCCTTATTGGCTACCCTAGATTTAATTAGCACAAGCATCGCATTGGCCTGACAACGCGGCTAGCCTGTGTAGGTTTCTCTCTTTAGAGATGAGAAACTGACGCCTGCAAGCTTCAAAAGTCTCTCTCTCTCTCTCCAGACTCCAAAGTCTAATTAAACAGAGAGAACTGGAGAAGGCACTCTAACTTGTGAATGGCACAATAGAACCTTAGGAGTCGCGGTTTAATAGCCAACATCCATAGCATCTCCACAATTTGCGACCTCGATGTTGGACTAAAATAAGTTATGGATGCAGGAGTCTATTTACTAGGTCTGTACAAATGGTCAAATTTTTACATGATCTGAGTTCAGACCTGCCTGAGCCAAGTCAGCTTCTATCCTTAAATTTATTATATTATTTATTAATATATTTTTTAGTACGAAAGGACCAAATTTATGTGTAGTGGAGAAATAAATGCAAAAATAATAGTTTTTAAAGATACTTTAAGTGAAATAATTTTGGCAAAACGAATGTATTTTAGAGTCAGGGTACTATAATTTAAGGTCATTGCTACTAAAGAGACAAAGGCACAAGAATCCCGTTTGGGTAATAACAAAGCCACTTGGCCAACTGTTTTGTAAGAGAAAATCCCCTGCTAGAGAGAGCATTCTTTAAACAGTCTATATTCTGCTTTAGAACAGGACAGTCTGAACCTTTCAATCAGATCAATTGTCTCAGGAATCGCTCTCTTATCATCAGTGCCAGTCATAAGTTAAAACATAAGTGTTTCAGTATATTAATAATCATATTATTGTGATATTGTAAAGTATTTAAATTCATTTAGAGAATATATCTATTTATTTCATAAACAGTGGTGGTCTCTTGATTATTTTCTGATACTTCTATCTCTATCTCAAAAATACACACAAACCCTTTACAAAACCGCTCACGCCACAAGCTACTACACAAACATACAACACACCATAACCAACTACATTTCATATGAATATTTTTTATTAATTATGATTAATATTGCTATTTTAGCTGATTAGTGCAATAAACTTAAGATTTATTTATGTGGATTTATCTAAATGTAACAATGTTTTTTGGTTTCTTATATTTTGACTTTGATTTGTATTTTGATTGCAATGGCTTTTACAACTTTATTGGAGCGTAGGGTTTTAGGTTATATTCAGTTGAATAAGGGTCCTAATAGGTGGGTTATATAGGGTTATTGCAGCCATTTTCTGATGGGCTTAGGCTTTTTTTTTTTTTTTAAGGAAATAACTTATCCTTATTTTTCTAATTCTTTTATTATTTTTCTCCATTGTTTATATTGATATTGCCATTTTCATTATGGGATAACCTCATCCAATACCACCATGAAAGAAATCATTAAACCCACAGATAGTACCAATGAAGAATTCGTAAAACTTCTAAGAAGAATACCACCAGGTTTAGCTCATTAAAGCTGTTAGAGATCACCATGAAGAACTCATTTAACCCACTGAAGACTATAATGAAGGACACAATAATCCAACTGAATATTGAAGAACTCATAAAAACTACTGGAGACCACCATGTAGAACTTATTAAACCTTCTGAATATTACCTTGAAGAACTCCTATTGAGCCTGCCATACTCAATAAACCTGCTGAATATGATCTTGAAGAACTCATTAAATATTAAACTAACCATAAAGAACTCAATAAACCTAATGAAACTACCAAAGTGTTGCAATTGTTGACCGTTAGTGATTAGGTGTAATCTAATTGTTGTCTTATCGACCAGTTGGTAAATAGGGAGGAAACATCATGGTATACTGAGGCGGAATTTTTGTGGATTTGATCTTATCGATGAACTGAAATGAATTTCTAACATCGTAGGGATTTTGAGTACTGAAGGATTGCAGTGCTGGGAGGATAAAATTGCTAAGCTTTGATGAGGGACTGTTAATGGAGGAAATTGACGGGAGGGAGAGGGCATAGGGATTTGTGTGTCAGAGAAAAGGTTATTCATTTTTTGGGTGTATTCATTTTTTCTCTGACTCTAACACTTACTCTCTTTTAGACAAAGACATCACTACCAAATAACAAAACATATTCAAGACATACATTAACAAATTAAAAACCAACGGACACATTGATGCTACCACCTACTACAAACTCATCAATCACAATTCTGCACCTCCACAAGCATACGGCCTATCAAAAATCCACACAAACTCCTATGCCCTCTCCGTCCCATCATTTCCTCCATTAACAGTCCCTCATCAAAGCTTAGCAATTTTATCGTCCTAGCACTTCAATCTTTCAGGTCCCAAAATCTCTACAATGTTAAAAATTCATTTCACTTCATCGAAAAAAATCAAATCCACAAAAATTCCGCCCCAGTGGAATGATCTCGCTAGATGCTTCCTCCCTATTTACCAACTGGTCGATAAGCCAACAATCAGATACACCTAATGAAAATACGATGAAGAACTCAAAAAAATCTAGTGGAAATCACCAAGCAGAACTCATTAAACCTAATGAAGACAATGAATTATGAATTCGATACATTCCAACAAATATCACACATTATAAAATTACCACAGATTTTCCCAGAAGCAGAGATATAACATATTGATTACTAGATTTATTATATTTATATAAAAAAAAAAAAAAATCTTCAACAAATATATTGTAAAATTAAACTAAATAATTTATAGTTATTTTCCAAGTAAGTTTTTTTTAAACATATGCCATATTTGGAAATTCTGCCATTAGACGCCTAATAATAGTCCAGCAGAAACAACTCCAAAGTCACAGTGCGTTTTTTAAGCTACAATGCTTTGATTCAGACATTTTCTGAAAATTATTTTTAATGAAGAACTTTATTAAACAATAATTACAAAATTTTTTATTTACGTAAATTCATAATTCTACTGATGTAGAAAGAGACTTAAGTGCATCCGGTATAAAATTACGGTAGCAATCTGATATAAGGAAAATGAAGAAGTTAATGGTTTAATTAGTTTTTACTCAATGCCCATTTTAGTATCAATTTACTAAATATTTCTCATTAAAAGTTATTCAGTTAATCAGGTTAAGTGAAACTGAATTATACTTTGATAATGAATAAGTACTTCAAATAACTTTACTGGTTGGCGCTAGGTACCTTTGGGTCTTCCCTTCCCACGTTGGTATTGGAGTGTTTTAAAAGACTGGAAGAGCTTTCTTCATTAAAGGATACTTCTTCTAGTCTGGGTTCCAGGTCATATGGGAATTTTTGGAAATGAGGAGGTGAATTGGCAAATTAGGTGCCTCTTTCCCTTTTATTGGCCCCAAGCCTGCTATTGGTGTGTCTTTTGGCACATGTCTGTCAAGCTTCCAGTCATGTACAGCATCACAGCATCATTCCTATGGATGAGCACAGTGGGTTGCCGGCAGTTTAAAGTGCTCACTGGGGGTCCGGGCAGGGCTTTTAGAGAGGGGTTGCTGTGTCTTTCATGGACCCCATTCAGGCATCATGGAGGGTTGGTTTCCTCCATCGTGGCTTAATGAGACATTTCTATACATGGGGTTCATGCGTGATCCCTTTTGTAGAGTCTGTGAGATGGAGAGGAAACACCCATACATGTTATGACGGATTGTTGGGCAGTAAACAAAATAGGTCCAGGACCTTTGGCCGGAACAGGATGTCGGTGGAAGAGCTTAAGCTATGTCCTTTTAAGGTTATGATCCAATTTGTTCGGAATGTGGTAAAACTTAGGTGGTTTAAATTCCAATTAGGTCGGGTGACCATAAGGCTAGCAGTTGGTGTTCTCACTGGCCGTTGTAGACTTAACAAGCACATGCATCGCATGGGCCTGGCAACGGATAGCCTATGCAGGTTTTGTCAGGAAGAAGAGGAGACGGCGCTGCACGTTGTATGTCAGTGCGAGGGGCTGGTATGGCTAAGGTACTGCCTCTTTGGTAAAGAGAAGCTGATGCCATCAAGCCTCAGCGGGGCCCCCTCTCGGACCTATTAAGTCTTCTAAGGCAAGCAGGACTCGAGAGGGTGCTCTGATGGCAGGTGCCCTAATTGACCACCTGGGAGCCTCCCCCAACTCCAACCTCCATTTTAGAATCTAATCTAATCTAATCTAGGTGGTTTAAACCCGGGCCTGGACTTTTGTTCCAGACGCCTTTGTTATTCTTTAGAGGCAGCTGTGGGGGCCCATGAAGACTTTGGGTAGCGTAGGGTTTAGCCTTCTCCTCCCTTGAACAATAAATAGTAACTTTACTAGTTGATTATTTTCCATTTAAACAGATTTATTGACAATGTTGAAAAGAAATTATTTACAGTTTTATTCAATTACTGAGCGAGAATTTCGATAATTAAGATTCAAATTGACACAGTCAATTAAAATGACTTTCTTAGTGGCCAGAATTTTTACCACAATATTAAACATATTAACCTGTATCACTTTTAGCTAATGGAACTAACTAAAATGTCGTCAAATATTCTCTCTCTCTCTCTTCATCAATCACTTTACTTCCGCTCAATCTTCAGATCTATTCTCCATTGAAACTTTTTATTCATTTATTTATTTATTTTTTTTAATATTCAAATTAGAGGTGAAACAACCCAGCGCTATCCAAAACCGCTCACTAACCCCATAAAACCACCACAAATAAGAAAAACAATATGTCACAGCTTAGAATGTCATTCTCAAACCTGTTCTAGCTAATGGATAATAAACTATAACGGAAGTTTCTTTACAAGATAGATCTAACGAGAAATTTTTCATCTAGAAGCCTAAGAGAGAAACACATGAAGTTCATCACAACAACTCATTATCAAGCCCATTTTTGGGACTGCTATAAATAGTTCTCAAAATCACTATACCGACAACTCATGGATAAACATCCATGCTTGTGTGATGTGATGGCAAGAAGAAGATATAATTTTTAAATAAATCTAAAAATTATAACTAGTGGTTGGAATTTGGAAAAGGATCCAGCCAGCCGCTATCTGCAGGCCAAGAACCGCGGCAAAACCCTTTCAAACAGAGGTCAATATACAGTCAAGAGAACCGCGGCAAAACCCCTTCAAACAGGGGTCAATATACAGTCAAGAGAACCGGCGCAAAACCCTTTTTGTATTTCCTTCATACAAGGGTCAATGTACACTCAAGAGGCCACCTGGCCACCATCTGTTAACAAAGCGACGTCACCCCGGCCAAAACAGCCTTTGTTAACTACTGACCTCCCCTAGGGTCAATATACTACGAGAGATGTCTTAGTGTGGCACGTACTTACACATTAGCCGATATGTGAGTGAGACAAATATAAACGTCGCCTCATTGGAGTGCCAGATCAGTTAAGTGCGAGTCATCCATCAGTCAAGTACGAGTTATCGATCAGTTAAGCGCGAGTCGGATCGCAAGGGGGATAGGGCAGAGTGCCTTGTGCGTCTCTGTCCGCTTGTAACTCCCCAAGTCAACCTCACCTCCACGCGGTGCGATCTGGGCACCTCCCTCGGGAGGTGGCTGACGAGGAAATGGCGAGGGCCGGACTAAACCCCTCTGGCTCTTCCCCTCCCACTCCCCATCCTAGTGATCCTTCCCAACCCCTTAGGTATCCCCACCCAAGCCGAGAAGGGATGCGCGTCGAGGCTGAATGCGTACAGGGTGGTAAAACATATGTGCGGTAGCGGTCACCTTGGGGAACCGGGCGAAACCCCATTGTAATGTAGCATTCTCGTGGTATGGGGTTCTGCCACGGGTGACGGTACATCTCCCCCATTTCTCGTGGGAACAAAATGGATTCAACCATTCTTGTGGGAAGAGAAAGGAAGGATGGGCGAGAAGAGAAGAACTTGCCCAAACTAATACCCTCTGTTGGTGGAGATCCCCAAGGTTTTGGGGTGAGACCAGGGGTGGGTATGGATTTGGGGGGTGATACTTTGGTTACCCCTCGAACTGAGGCAGGGAGAGGAGAGGATAGGATAGCTGGGACAGGTGCAAGCACAGGTCTTTTAGCGACAAATCCTCTGAAGGTCTATTCTGCCAAGGAAGCCCTAAGGACTGCCAAGATGTTGGTGTGGGTGGCAGGGACGCTGAGGGAGAAGGCCCCAACTGTGGTGTTGGAAAAGCTGCGTTCGCAGAACGTAGACCTAGGCACTGCAGACTGGAGAGCGATCAACAGGAATGATGAAGCCCGGGGACATACCCTGGTAACTGGCATTTCTGAAGAAGTCCTGGAACGCCGAAGAAAATCCAATCTCGAGACTTTTCTCGGGATGGATATGGGGAAGTCCAGGATCGTCGTTAAAACGAAGAATGATAGCTGAGGGGAAGACGAACCTTAAGAATCGATGGAGAGTACTGCAGGTAAATCTCCATCATAGTAAAGGAGCGTCGGCAGCGCTATCAAACTATCTCTTGAGAGAAGACATCGCCATAGCACTAATCCAGGAACCCTGGCTGGTGCGAGGAAGAGTGGCTGGGCTGGGTGAACTTGCAGGTTAGATCGTGTACAATCGTAGCCTGGACAATCCTAGAACATGCATGTATGTTAGGAAAGATATTACCTTTTTACTGCTGACTGATTTCTGTTACAGGGACCAGACAGCGGCTAGGGTGAGACTACGCATGGAGGGAGGATCCAGAGACTTTGTCTGTGTGTCAGCCTACCTTCCATTCGACTCAACAGAGCCACCACCACCAGAAGAGCTGCAGAATTTGTAACTTACTGTAAGGATGGTGGACTGGAACTACTGATCGGATGTGACGCCAATGCACATAATGAGGTATGGGGCAGCACAGATACGAATCAGAGAGGTAAGTCACTCTTGGAATTTATCTTAGCGAATAACTTGTGCTTGATAAACGAGGGTGAAGAACCCACCTTCTTTAATGTTAGACGGAGGGAGGTGATTGATCTCACCATAGCGACTAATTTTATGTCGACTCTGGTGAGAAGCTGGCATGTGTCCAGGGAACCCTCACTTTCGGATCACATGTACATAAGGTTTGATCTCCTGTCTGACTGTAGACAGTTGTGGAGCTACAGGAATCCCAGCCGTACGGACTGGGATTCGTATCAACAGGATTTAGACCATAATATCAAAACAGTTAAACAGACCTATGCAACTGGGGA